>APFE031612586.1:27323-61469 GCA_000404065.3 Pinus taeda
GATGACCTGGGGCTCATCAAAATTTTTGTCAACATGCAGACCTATATACACCTTCTCTTTTCTATCAAATATGGAACATTGCTATAAGCAAAGTATGACATATTTGGCCTGTATATATGTCGATCATGAAATATGAAACCTATTGATATAGGTATCTAACAGTGGCTCCACGTGAGGATGGCTTTTCCTCGTGAAAAGTCAAGAACAGCAGGTCAGAATGCCTTGGGTCTTTAATTGATGCTGTTCTCTGCAAAATTCCCCTTTGCTGGCTGCCTTATTAATCCTACCTACCTACCCTAACCAACACTTACTTTGCTGTCAGGTAAAGTGAAATAACCAGTGCAGCCACTTAAGCAACTGTAAACAGAGATGAACTGGCTCACTGATTGTTAATGAAATTGGAAGCACTATTCGGTCATGTGCCCCTATGATCAAAATTGTGGTATAGAAAGGTTGCTGCTGATGTATCTGGTCCTCATGTAGAAAACCTGCTGCAGAACTTGAATTAAGAAGCAATTCCATGTAGTCTGCTATGGGATCAATAAAAACATCATGTGGGATAGCTTCTTCTGGGCCTTCTTGGTCGGATGAAACAGCTATCTCTTTGGTAATAAACCCTGCAGCCAAATCTTCAGTCTTTGCCTTAAAAACATAGACATCATTATCCTCAATCTGTAAGTCAGAAGGTAGTACTATTTCCTCATGACTTGGGGAAGGAAGATTTTGAAAAAATGCTTCAGGATCGCGAAAATGATATGACTGGATTTGAGATTGCAGGAGTTCAATTTCATTTTCATATCTTTCAACAACTAAATAAAAAAAAAGTCTATTTGAGCCTCCTGCTGTTTTTAACAAGATCAATCTGAAAAAATATTCATCAAGCTCAAATTCTGATAAACTCTCCCTGTATACATCTAAAGCTTCATCAAATGGAAGATCTTCCACTAACCCGGTCATCCTGTCTTACTGATAATGCTTTGGAATCTGGACTATTTGGTTGTAGAATTGGTTCGTTCCTCAGTGGAGTCTTGAATGAAAGTGAAATGGAGTCGCCAGGTGGATGCTTTTACTTTGGAGTGCCTGATCTCTGTCCACCATCGAAGATCAGAACTAAACATGAAAAGCTCTGAAGAAAAGGAGCACTTTCTTCAGAAAGCGGGGTTTACAGTGATAGAACAAAATGACTTAGGTCCCCAGTGTGCTGAAAATTATTCTTGGGAGCCAGCTTCTGAGCTAGTCCTTTTGGATTTTATGAAAACTTTATATAGCACAAAGTATAGCAAGGACTGGTCAGGAGTTTTGGAAGGATTATATCTGTGTTGGGTATGATATCTGAATCAGCTCCTCCTTCAAACTGCAGATGGTTATATGGGAGCAGCTTTGAAAGTTTCTTGACTGATATTCAGATCCTGGAGATTCCCCAGTGGAGTATGATATCTGAATCAGCTCCTCCTTCAAACTGCAGATGGTTATATGGGAGCAGCCTTGAAAGTTTCTTGACTAATATTCAGATCCTGGAGATTCCCCAGTGGAGTATGATATCTGAATCAGCTCCTCCTTCAAACTGCAGATGGTTATATGGGAGCAGCCTTGAAAGTTTCTTGACTGATATTCAGATCCTGGAGATTCCCCAGTGGAGTCGCCATTATGTTAACACCCAGGTTGTTCCCTTTGACTCCTGAGGGAATACGGTCGGGGTAACCACAGACCAATCTTTGGGCTACAGCCTCTAGCCCAGCTGTAACCAGAGAGGGCTCTCTCTGTTAGGTTTTGTCACTGTTTTCAGTGAAGGTTTTAGGCTAGTTATGAAGTGAATTTTTGGTTGTTTTTTATGTTTGGTTGGGAGGATGTTTCTGATAGCCTTCAGAGTCTGTCTTAAGGTGAAACTAATCCATTGGGCAATGGGGTATTTTGAGTGCTGTTCCCTTCAGATCTTGACTGAAGTGTAGATGTAACTGCAGGGCCTGTATGTATTCTGTGAAACAAACTTGTAACGGTTGAGAGCGAAATGGGGAACAACTAGCAAAGAGCAATTAAGAATTCTTTACTTGAGCTGACTGGTGTGAAAGAAGTGAGGTGATATAGTATTAAAGGTGGCACTTAAGAATCAGTCTTTAAATACTATAGCTGAGGAAAACATAGAAAATGACTAAGATTGAGTTCAGGGTAATTCGAGATTAAATCCTGTAACTATTCTTTTTCCCGGCCATTTAGTTTTGAGTACATGGAGAACAATGAAAGACACAATGAAAGTGTAACAAACATACATATAACCGAGGGTAACGAGAAAACTTATTGTGCCATGGAATACACAGGAATCCTGCAACCTTAAGCCACACACCAGCAAGCCATCATGAGAGACAATGTTTGGAGAAATCCCATCATCCTTTGTATTAGCTGTCTAAATATTTACACCATGAGAGTAACAGAAGAGAAAACGAGAGCTTTCTTACATCCAAAGTCCAACCCTTCTAAACAAACGCGAAGGGGAATATATGGAAGTTTGTTACAAAAATATCTCAGGTATGAGTCATCTGAGCGGAAAAATATCTCTTACACTAGTAGATGGATAGTAGATGAAAAGTAATTACAAAACATAAATGACTCTTAAAAGCCCTTTAACTCCTGTCAGGATAACGTTGGCATCTGGAGCTTTCGGAGTCGGTTGAAGCGGCTAAGTGTGCTGACTTTACTGCTGAGTGGCCTATCCGTGCAGCTGTGGTTTGTGTGTCCTCTTAGCCCTGTCAGGAAATGGTCAGAGACTGTTGACTTGGTGGTTCTTGGAGTTAACTGAGGGTGTACCACCAAGCATTGTGCATTACTTCGTTCTTTGGCCAATGGTCCATCTGTTGGGTCTGCCTTTAATCGCCTTGAATGCTTGCTTATCCTTCAAGTTGTCTTGTATTTGATCTGGGCTGGTGACCTGTCCTGCTGATCTGTTGCTGCGGTCGAGTACCTGTGTGCTGGCCCGTTCCTGCTGACCTGTCATGCTGTTACTGCTATGCCTCTGGCGCAAACCTGCTAATTGAAGTCCCTTGTCCCACTGAGTGAGGCAGAAAATGATAAAAACCAATTTTTACACCTTTTATACATTTCGGGTGAATTGGCGCCTTTTTGTGATGACGTCATGCTGACGTCATCATGGGCCCAGGTACGGAGGAGATGACGTGGCAGGTGACATGGATGGTGACGTGGATGCCAGGGTGGCAGGACACGGTGGCAGGCTGATGAGGTGGCAAGGCTGCGTGGAGGGCCACGGGGCGCGGGGGTGTACAGGAGTGAAGTGACGTGGAAGCACGGCAGCGGTAAGAGCGGGGTGACGTCACGCTAGCGGAGGAATGACGTGGTGGGAGAGCGGTAAATGGATGGCGGTAAGCAGTTTCCCCGGCAGGATTCTGGGTGGTAAGCGGTTTGGAGGGGGGGGGCAGCGAACACATCCAACGCCTGACGCGTGGCGGGGGTACGGCGGCAATACCGCCCATCCCCCGGACGCAAAAGGTCGGGCATGTTCGTGGGCGGATCGACCGCCCACCGTTGGATGGCGGGGCGGAAGATCTAACGGCCAGCGGCGATCGGGATATGCCGGCATGTTTAATGCAGTGGAGGACCCGCCGGGTAATTAAATATTAATTTAATAAAAGGGCGCGTGGGGGGGTATAACAATAGGTTTTTTGGGTTTTGTGGGTTTATTTTCCCGCGCCATTTTAATTAAAATTTGATTTTTTCAACATTAGAACAGCGGGTCTTAGGGCGGAGAAGGGGAGAAAGGGTTATCAAGGGCGGGGAACTTTGGGTTTTATGATTTTCTTGGGTTTTATCATTTTATTTGCAAAAGGGTTATGGGTAAGATGGGTTTTATGATGACTTTTCTTTACAAATGAGGGATATATGAACAAGATGAGATGGAATGAGAGGGGATATGAATAGAATGAGATGGAATGAGAGGGGATGACCTGGGGCTCATCAAAATTTTTGTCAACATGCAGGCCTATATACACCTTCTCTTTTCTATCAAATATGGAACATTGCTATAAGCAAAGTATGACATATTTGACCTATATATATGTCGATCATGAAATATGAAACCTATTGATATAGGTATCTAACACAATATTTAGAAGAAAAATGGCAAAAAGAATGACCGATTATGGAACAACAAAAATAAATCATAGTTGTTCGTTCTACCGAATAGTAGCCGTTCAATTGATTGAACATCAAACACACAAAAAAGAAATCAGTGTTGTTCAATTGATTGAACAACAAAACACAAAAAAAGAAATTGGTGTTGTTCAATTTATTGAACAAGAATTATTAAAAACACCCAAAAAAACAAGAGAAATCCTCTTATTTACATAGTGATGCCTAGACTAAATTGCAACTAATCATAAACATAATATTTACATTATTTACAACTGAAGAAAAATAATTTTTTATGAAAGTAAATCTGTCAGGTCATCACTTCCTGCAGCTAAAATTTGCAAAGTGGTATCATCACGTACTTGTTGGAAAAAAGACTCTTTAGTGAGTGGTTTATGATAAAGACACACTCAATGTCCATTCACCCTGAAAGAATGGCTAGACTCATCAATGGTAGTTAGAGTGAGAGTGCCATTGTTATGTACCTCTTGGATTTCATAAGGGCCAAGCCACCTTGTTTGTAACTTTCCTTAAAGGTCTTGGAATCTGGAATCATAGAGGAGCGCCCAGTCTCCTTTTTGAAACGTCTTCTTTTTAACAAGATTGTCATGCCACTTTGCCCTTTCCTACTTAATAATTGCGATGCATTGTAGAGAAAATAGTTGAGCCTAATCCAATTCATTTATTTGTTGAAAGTTGTTTAGTTTGGGCCTCTGTAAGATCTAATCCCACTTCCTGAGGTTGTTATGAGAGTCTTTATTTCAAATTCAATAGGAAAGATAGGTTCTTTGCCAAATACAAGTTGGTACGAAGAATATCCAGTAGTATTTTTCCAGGTTGTGCGATAGGCCTATAAGACCTTTGGCAGTCTAGCAGCTCAATCCCGCAGATGTGTCAAATTGTCTTGATCAGAATTGCTTCGATGACATTATTGGTGCTTTCAGCCTACCTATTCGCCTATGG
The DNA here is from genome assembly GCA_000404065.3 of Pinus taeda. Lineage (NCBI taxonomy): Eukaryota > Viridiplantae > Streptophyta > Pinopsida > Pinales > Pinaceae > Pinus > Pinus taeda. Next base: position 32,424 of record APFE031612586.1, read on the forward strand.
GTAATACAGGGAAGTGACTCTATGTGTGATGTGGTGGTCCTGTAGAGTGCCTGTACTCTTATGTCCTACAAATTTCCCTCCTCCATCTATTATCACTTCCCTAACTAAATCATATCATACAAATAACCCAAAAAGGAAATTAATTATAGCTTATTCTGTAGCTTTTGGGAAATCTATTCTTTCTACCCACTTCATTACATATCCTGTACCAACTAGTATGTAGGCCTTTTTGTTTGATGGTGGATGAAATGGGCCAACAAAATCCAATGCCCATCATTTGAAAGGTTCTATTACCAATTGGGGTTGTAGTGACATTTTGTCAGATTGACCAGGACGATCGATCCTTTGGAAGCTATCACAAGCTTGGATATATTTCTTAGCATCTTTAAAAATAGCGGGCTAATAATAGCTCATCTATAGTACCTTATGCCTAGTTCTATGATTTGCGAAGTGTCCTCCATAGGGCTCATCACGACAAGCCTCAGGATGTCATAGATTTCACCTTCACGAATGCATCTGCATATGCACATATCAAACCCTGTATGAAAAAGATATCTACCAATCCAAGAAAATCGGGCACTGCGCTAGATAATTTGTTTCCTTTCTCTTACTGTCAAGTGTCTCGACAGCTTTCCTATTGCTATATAGTTTGCTACATTTGCATACCATGGCATTTTAACTACTACGGCAAACAAATGTTCATTTGGAAACTGGTCATCTACTGCCAATGGATCATTTATCTTTGGAACCTGAGACAGAAAATTTGCGACTAGGTTTTCCTTCCTTGGATAGCCTTTAATGGTGATATCAAACTCCTACAAAAGTAACAACCAACGAGTCACTCGATGATTTGTAATGGGCTTGTTAGCTAAGTATATAATGGTGGAATGATCAGTATACAGAAAAAATTTAGCCAGTTATATAATGTCTAAATTTGTTTATGGCATAAATGACAGTTAAGAATTCCTTTTCTGTTACTGTATAATTAAGTTCACAAGAGTAATATTTTTGCTGATATAATAAATAGCATAAGGCTTTCTGTTGTCCTCTTGGTCAAGGACAACACCATTTTTGCATCTAATGCATCTATAGAAATGTGAAAGGGCAGCTCCCAATTGGGTCCATGTAATACTGGTGTCATCAAGACTATTTTCTTCAAATTTGTAAAAGTTGTGTCACATTTATCAGACCATCTAACGTCAACATTTCTTGTTAAAGCATAGAAAGGCGCAACAATTTGTGAATTTATTTTGATAAACTTGCTATAATAACCTGCATATCCAAGGAAGCTACGTACCTCCGTCTGAGTACAGGATGTAGGTAGTAGGAGAATTACTTGTATCTTTGTTGGTTCTACCTGTATCCCAACTGCATAAATGCAGTGTCATAGGATTACGCCTTCTGTCATCATCATGTGACACTTAACATTCCTTAAACAAAGCCTGGTGGTGATGCATTATTCCAAAACCTTCTCTAATGTCTATAGTACTTGGTCAAAATCATCCCCATACGGCAGAAAATCATCCACGTAAACTTCAAGTCCTTCATTTATTAGATCGATGAAAACACTGAGTATGATCCTCTACATCGTAGATGGGGCATTTCATAAGCCAAATGGTAACACTCTGTAAGTGAATTTACCCGACAAGCATGTAAATGTGGTTTTGTCTTGGTCTTTAGGGCGATCAGGACGATTTGGATTTGATTGTATCTTATGAATCCATCTAGAAAGGAAAAGAATTGTTTTCTTGCAAGTGTATCAAGGACTTGATCAATAGTTGGAAGAGGGAAGTGACATTTCTGTATGGTCTTGTTTAATTCTCGATAATCCACACAGATGCACCACTTCCCTTTTTTCTTGGGAATAAATACCAGCGGAGAGACCCATTTGCTATTTGAAATGGGGTAAACAAAATTCACATCCAACCACTTCTGTAGCTCTTCTTTTACAATATCTTTGAGATGCAGATTCAATCTCTGTTGAGGTTTCTGGATAGGACGAACATCCTTTTTAGTGTAGATGTGAGGCATACATAATTGTGGGTCTACCCTTCATGTTTGGATAATCCCACGAAAAATTCCCTTCCTATTTTTGCAGAACTTGTATGATCTTTTACTATTGGTGACTGTCCAGACTATGATTAATGTTTAAAATATTGCTTGGGTCAATTTCAACATGCTTGATGTTATGAACGACAATTTTCTGAATATGCTGATCATTAGTATATTTCAAAGGGTCTTCCAAGGCTTCATTGTCAATAATTACTTTTAAAATTTGACATTTTACATTATTTGTAGTGGTTGGATGATTGATAAAGTTATTGATTACATCATCTTCAGTTTGATTCTTGAACTCGAGTGCCTCTGCTATTGTAAGCAGTGAACGAATTATTTCTTCCAAGTATGAGGGTGGTTGTTTATGTATTTTTACAATGGGAGGGCTTGGTTTGGCAGGAGGATATAAAACAAGATTTTTTATAGCGTCCCCCTTAACAATGGTCATGCTGCCCTCTCAAAAACCTATGCAAGTATCAGCTATTTCCAGCAAAGGTTGGCCCAAAATTAAAGGGTGCCTATCTAATTGATTTTTTGGGTTTATGATGGGAAATCTACTGGGTACTCCCATGAATCAACAAAAACCAAAATATCCTGTAAAGTTCCTTCTAGTCTTACCACCGAACGATCAACAAGTTCTAGCAGGGTGTGGTTGGTTCTAGAGTTGTGATACCAAGTGTCTTATATGTTTCTATGGTTAAGATGTTAATGGATGCACCTAAGTCAATTAATGTGTTTGGAAAGGAGTAGCCATATATTTGGAATGTAACTATGGTATTCCCAAGATCTTCATATTTTATCAGTATTCCCACCCAAGAGAAAATTAGACAAGGTCCCTAGAACATGAACAATGAATGGAGATTTTGCTTTCCTCACAAGCTTTTTGACACAAAGTTATTTAATTGTTTTAGAATAAATAGGAATATCTTGGATGTCCGGGAGGAGAGGAATTTTAATGAAAATATTTTTCAGTTACCCTACAAGATAAAAGTATGGATAAACAACTAGTTTAGGTATTGTTAAACTTTCAGGGAATGGGGGAGAAGTAACTATGACTTTTTCAAGATCTTTGTGCTCGACCATATCTTCTCCTTGTTTTATTTATATGCTAGTAACAATCGATGGTATATGTATAGGTGGGGTTTCTAACTCAATTGGTGGCTGGTCTCTGTCTTCCTTAGGAGTGACAATGTGTCATGAACATAGTCTAAGTTCATTACATTATATTTGTCCAGTCTCATTGTTTGAGTTGTAAACAATTTGCATTAGCTGAACCGACCTGTTATTGTGGTTTAGATTCAGTTGGGCTGGTAGATGGGGACGCAAAAGTGGTTGAGTATTTTGCTGTAATGGATATGGGGCTGATAATGTAGGTTTAGGTTGAGGACCTTTCCCCATAGGTGTATTAGTTATCCCTAAAGATAATTTCCAATTCAGAGACCAGTTCGAATTTTCTCAAGTAGAGGCAGGTCACTAGGATGGGTATGGATTACCTTGCCAAAAAGGAGTAAAAGGAGAATTTGGCCAACCATTACCTGGAAAGGATTGAGTTGGCCAAGGTGAAATAGTAAATGGTTGGGACTACCAATTCGAGAAAGGTGATTGACCTTGCCATGTTGCTCTGAAATTTTGCTGCTAATTAAATGATGAAGAAGGAAATAACTGAGTTGTGTTCTGTGACATACCCGTGGGTGGGATTTTCCACTGTCGACACTAGTTCATTAAGTATATAGGTTTGTCTCTTTTTTTGCTTCTTTAAAAACTACTTTCAACCCTAGAAGTGATGGAAACTACTTAGTGGCATGGTCCTAGGTGCAGATAGTGCACGCCTGGACCATATGTAATGGACACTCCCATTAGATGTGCTTCTTTCGGTAGCATGGGAAAAAAATGACCAAGTTTTATTTTGCTAGGGCTTATTTCTATTTGGCTTGTAGAACGTCTAAATGCATTGTAAGGATACCCAGGATATACATCTTGAATTCCTAGAGGAGGTTACTGTTTTCCATTCTTGTTACACCTCCACTGTGAGGTTTGCTTCCTCTAGTCATAAGATATCAGCTTCCTGACCCAGTGTGTGTGCTACCTCGCGGACACCTAATGCATAAGTGAACAATTTCATGATAATCCTTGGAGAAATGTCCCCTTTTCCAATCAAATTTATAGTTTCTATCCATTCTTCTTTCATTCCTTTAATGAATATGCCTTTCAGGACTTCGCTTGGTAATGTGGAGTGAGGAGATCTCAACAAATTATAGTGAAACCATTCAACATATTCCTCTAGAGTTTCATTATCCTTTGCAGACATCTTAAATATTTCATATTTCAATTCCCTAGTCCTACAATAATCTTGATATTTTGTGAGAAAATAAATTTTCATGTCATCCCAAGAGTTCATAGTGCATCTACCTAAACCCATGAACCACCTCAAAGCTTCTCCTTTTAGAGTAAAAGGGAACAACTTTAATTTTTGAGGATTGATGGTGTAATTGTATCCTCTACAAATGATGTCAAACTTAATAAGAAGACATTCGTATCCTCTGTGGTCATCCCATGAAAGGTTGGGAGGTTTTGCAAGGGAATATGTTTCATCGGGCCTTTGGCTGGTGGGTTGACTATGGGGTATTACGATGTCAAGGTCTGAACTTGAGGTTGATTCACCATTTGGTCAAAAATGCGTCAATATCCTTCATGGACTTCAGGCGGTGCTATTTGAGTAAGTGGAGTATTCTCAATCTGAGATGGTTTTATGGCACTAGCTTGATCTAAGATCACTGGAGATCTGTATTCATACAATTATGGCGTTGCCTTAGCATTTCCACTGGTTTCTCCCTCTCCTCCTCTTAAATTGCACGATTTTCCCTCTTGTAAAGGATCAAAATGTAAATTTTCTATAGCTTGAAAACTCTGTTTAGATCCTCTAATCTTGCTATGAATCTCAGCATAGGCTCTAGATGGTGAGCTTGTTGCCTGAGGGATTACAATAGGGATTTTTCCAGATATAGTGTGCGGTCCTACTGGTGCCTCAGATTCTACTTTTCTTATGATTTCATTTATAAACGTTGATCTCCCAAGGCTCATCGATCCCTTGGGTTTTGTTGATTTAGGTGGGGGGTCTATATTTTTATTCCTATTCAATCATAAAAAAAAAACCTACTCCTATTTAACCTATATGCATTTTTTGAAAAGAGGGCTAAGGAGCAAGCAATTTACTTGCTAGTTACGCAAGTTCTTACCTACCATTTCTAAAACCCAATTATTTTACATCAAAATAAAAAGAAATCACTTTGAAACACTCTCCAAGGCAATGCTGTTAAAATGTTGGTGCACTAAGATGAATACTAAAAGCAATCTTAAAAACTACATTACTCATCAACCCATGGTAAGTATGTTTATTTCAAGAGTGTTCAACATTGTTTATGCAAGTGAATTTAGAGGCTAATTCATAATGAAATGATTTAGAATCATTGCAATGATTAATATCTAATTCTCGAAGTTCAATCCAAAACAATTCTAAAACAAATATTTAAAGCATTTTCAAATCTACTTTAATCTATTATAGAAAGAACTGAATCATAATGCAAGTAAAATGAATCACTCTTTAGAAAATCTAACTGGTATAGACAATAATTCGTTTAGCATGAAGGAAAGCTAGAACAAATGAACATCGAGTAACTATTCAAAGATCTCATGGAAAGCAATCAACTATAAGCTTGAGATCTCTGGTAACACTACTTCAGAATGAATAACAATCGAATACTTAAATCAACCTGATCAATTCGGTAAAGATTAGCACACAGATGTAAAACATAGCAAGGCTACTCTAGAATCTAGTTTGAACGGAAAAAGAAAATCATGATAATCAATACTCACAGCGATCTGAGTAATTATAATTTCATGCACTAACAATAATGAACAATTATAAGAATAAGCATAAATGAATATGACACAATTAGAGCAGTAAATCTCCTATCAACCAGGCCCAAAGTCTCAAGAAGTCATTGTTGAAAGGCACTCAGAATGTGATTATAGGTAAAACACAATCTTCTTCATTAAAGTTGATAATATAGTTACAACATCACATTATCGAAAGTACTCTGTGTCCCAAATGAATAGTTACAATCTTAAAAATCCTAACTAGCTTTTCATTTATCCAGATGGATTTATATAACCTTGGAAAGATAAATGGATAAAAGTGAATCATCAGGATTAGGAGATCTTGAGGATTTCACAACCGACAATTTGATTTCATCACAGAATATAATTAATCCTCCTAGTCTTTCATTTTCCTTCATAATCAAGATGTTGTCATTTTCCTTTCTTGGTTGTCGTTCTTCTGTCATTTGAATAACAATCATTCAATTTTGTTCTTGCATATAAAGATAGAAAAAGTTAGCTTTTCATGCCTAGATTTACCCCATTTGTTAATGATCAATTTTATCCAGCTTCTACAATTTTTTCTTCAATATTTATTCCTAAAACAAAGACAAAAACATAAAGATGAATGATAAATTAAGCTAATATGAGGATAAAACATACATTTTCCACAGCCCAACACATGGACACTAGTACAAAATAGAGGTTCTAATCTAGGGCATCCATGTATGGGTAATATCTACTGCTAAGGTACATTGTGCATCAAAGGGATGAGATAACATTTCAACTTGACTGGGTCAGACTTAGGGCATAATGATGGCACTGATGGTCAATATTGCAACAAATATAGTGATATGTGACCTACCCAACACGCCAGTTCAAAAAATCATACCTGAGGCCCAACGGATGTTGCAGTAAAAATGCCACCCTAGCATATAAAAACCATTTAAAAAGACTAGACCCATGGTCAAATCACATAATGAAAGAAATAAAACATGGATGAGGTAAAAACATAACCATATATCTTTTTATTTTAGATTTTTAATTCTTTGGGTTTTTTTGGATATATAATGTACTAGAAAATCTCTCACATCACACACCACACCAAAAAATAGATAAATATATCACACACACTCATGTGTACAATATTTAAAAGCACAATGTTGTTTCATAGGCCAGGCCAACGTGTGCCCACTGTCGAGCACAGGCCAAGGATTCTCGTACATGAACTCATGGAAGAGTGGAGGTACCATATGGTGCACCATGATGGGGCCATGGCATAAGAAGTTTAACTACCCAATTCCTAAAATTTTAAGATACTAGGGAAAACCAAAAACCATAGCATTATCAAGAATGGCACAAGGACATACGAAGTGAGAGGTCTCGTGAGCTAGCGCAACTCCTTGATAAGGACTATAAAGAGACAAAGGGGGTAAAAGACACTCATTTACAGGTGGATATGAGTTGGGTAATTCATTGGTTATTTTAGCATTAGAAATCCAAGACTTAACCCAGTCCTAGAGTGGCACTTCCATGGATGGACGAGAAGATGCTCCCTAGGTTGATTCAAGATTTTCCTTGCCAAGAGTCTACCTTTTCCAATTTAGGGAGATGAGAGGCATCAAAAGGCATAATATCCATAGGATTATCAATAGGTTAATCCATGACCTATAAGATAACTTTTCAAGAAGAAGAATCATCATTAAGGGAGTCATGTGGAAGAGGTAAAGTGACAACCAGTGTGGGAAAGGGCCATGATCATATTCCATATTGAGATGAAGTTTCTGACTAGCATTAAGAGGTATTGGCAAGGCTTCCGAAGAGGAAATATCTTCCAGTAAAGGTGGTGTATGCTCACCATGCCAATCTACATCTATAGAAGAAGACAACACCCAAGGCACAAGAGACACATGAGGTTCATAAGTGACAAATGAGATCATGTGCATGGTAATAGTGGTAGAGGAAGAGGGAATATCAAGTGGGGGTAAAGGAAAAACATTGATAAGAGATGAGCTCTTAAACAAGCCTACACCAACACTCTCATAGCTTCTAGGATTATCTCCAATGAATGACACAAAAGTACCCATAGTAGTAGAATTGGTTGATGGTATGTAGTAATCTAAGTGATTTATCATGACAATATTTCCTTCTTGGGAAAATTTAAGCACACGAAACAATGAAGACTTGATAGTGCACATGACATAAAAGAAACTATAGCCAAGGAGAAAAGTATCATCTAAGGAAGCATCTACAACTTTAACATCAACATAGGAAGTCTTTCCCCTTAGATTGATCGAAAACTTTGGAAGAACCTCCTTAGGCACAAAATGGTGTTTTTCGAGGGTTTGTAGAGTGTTAGTAGACTTAGTGAGTGCTGGAGACCCAATATATTTCTAGCATGATGTTGACATAACATAATTAAAATACCCTTCATACACTAAAGTGTAGTATATGTCATGATTAAAGACGTGTACTATGATATGCAAAGTAATATGAGGAGAGAGTCTATAAAGTGGTGCATCAAAATCAAAGGTAACTATATTAGACTCTAAGGGATCCACCCCTCTAAAAGCAGTCAACAAGGATTTGCATTGCTAAGGTGAGCTCTACAAAACTTCCAGGACAGACATGGCACATGGTGCTTGGGAAAGGTCCTCAATAATACTTTAATGTTCGGCATATCACGCATTGGTGTTGTGTGTTTAATTCTAAACAACAACCTTAGGTGGGTGATATACAAGTTCTATAATTGTATCTAATGTGAGAGGTCTAGTGGAAGCAGTAGGGGTGGTCAAGTCTTTAGAAGCATAACTTGACTCAGGAGGACCATAAGATTTCTCTCATGTACTCATGTTAACATATTTATAACACTTAATAATAGGTGCATTAGGTCTAATAGGATAAAATTGTGCCCCCCCATTTCCCCCTTAAGGAGGTTGAGGAGCCTATGTAACCATTTAATGTTGTGGTTGGGTGGGGAAATGATGGGTCAATACTGTTGGATATTAGGTAGTTATTGGTAGTGCAGGAGAGAATGATATTCATAAATCTAAGGGAACTTATGATTCATATGCTCAATCTAACAAGTCTTACAAGAGAAATTAATATTACGACATTGTCCGCTCATGCCCCCACCTTTGTAAGAGTGGTTTTCTTGATTCTCCTAAGGAGGTTGGTTTTTATGTTTATTTATTTTTTGTTCTTTTTACTTCCAAGTTGTTGAGTATTCTTTAGTGATATGAACTTTGCCATAAGAACCTAAGTGGATTGCTCAAAAGAAAGAGGTTCTTTTTGAGAGCCAAGGGCACTTGTTGGGGCCTGGGAATCTATCCTCATTTTCCCTTGTTAAGCAACTATATGGCTCATGGTATCAAAGTAAAGGAAACTATTCACTCCTTTAGAGTGTGGCCCTAGCTTGGATCGTTGTTGGTTTGTTGAAGGGAAAGGATGATTGAGAAGAATATCGTATAATGCTCCCAACAGAGAGTAAATAAAATAAATATGTTGAGCATGTAATATGACCTGCTTCTCAATAATCTCCCCAATAATACTGACATCCTTAACAATATGTGGGCAAAGGGATCAGGTGAACCTTTTTATGTGCATGTTCCTTACATGCCTAGTGAAGTTACTTGTTTTGATATGGAGGAGACAGATCCCACTTTACCTTTTGCATCAACAATCTCTGTTAGCATGGCATGCTTAGCACCACTTAGTGTGGTGAGATCTATACCTCCTTCCACACATCTCACATATTCTTGGGGATTTCCATTCGTTACATTTATGACCCTATCAAATTTTCCACCTATGTCTATGTTTATCCCTTCCTCTAGCTTTATTTTTGGAGTAGGGACATAAGGAAAAGTGTCCAGCTTTATTGTACTTACTGACCTATTAGTTAGGGCTTTAATTGTACTGGCCTAGCCTACACTAGACTTGAAGAGTTGAGTCATGAGAATGACCCAATTCACCCAACCTTGGTCAATCTATGAGGGTTGCGATATTTGCTCCTGTCTTGTCTCAACTTATGATTCCTACTTTTACCATAGGTTTTTTAACTTTCAAGAACATGATGGAGGGATCATATGTTTCTTCTAGTTAGCCTAGGGGAAACTTTACTTATGGCAGAACTTCTCAAACTTGGTTGATTTTTTTTTTCGAGAAATGCCTTACTCTAGAGGTTCCTTTTCCTTTAGGTGGCTAGTATACCTAGGGGAATTTTCGCGATTAGTACTACTATGCGTATGAGCTCTTATGCTTATGATGATGGTTCTACACATGGAGGCCTTTTATTTGGTGCTAGGTACAATCCTATTGGTAGTCAAGCATATATGAGTCATTTTCTCTTTGGGGGAAGTTACCTTGGGTGGCATAATCCATACACCTCATTTGTTGGCCTAGGATATCAATACACTAGGATAAACTTTAACATAGTAAAATAGGTTGATAACAAGAGAGATCCTTATCAAAATATTAAGAGTGATGAATTCCCAAATACAAATTAAAAAGCTGCTACAATGAGTTGGTCATAAGAAAATCCATTGATCCAAGGGAAATCATGCAACAAGGTGCCTCCCTTTTATATATTTCTTGAAACTTCTTAATTCATTTTGCATAATTGTTTGATTGATATTAGAGCTACTAATAACACGCAATTGCACACCATGAAAGCCACAAGCTTGGATTTTACTAAATATTATGAGGCTAGAGAAAGCATATGTACAATTGATTTGAGGAAAGTACCTTCATAAGGGGAGATAAAACATCTTTATAGAAAAATACTCTCTGCTACACATATTACAATATTTTTCACAGTTATTTTCATTGACTTGCTAGTTGCATATGCATTGGTTTTTGGTCAAGAATGGAGTTTCCCACTTGGAGGTTATCTAATGAATTATGGGAGTTGCATGATGATCCCAAGTAAATATGGTCAATTAACAACAATACCTCAAGATCCATGGAATCCTCTTTTCTTTAGGAAGAAGTAAATCGAAGCTCTAATCAAGTTTGAAGACACGGGCATGGAAAACTATGTGATTCTCAATGATGTAGATACTGCATAAAGTAGTAGTCAAGATTTAGAACCTCAAACTTGGAATTATTTTTTATGGTGTTCTATCTAGTATTGGTTTAGGAGTAGGAGTCATTATCAAAGTGACATGTGGAGAAAATCTTCCAAATACATTTTCTTTGCAATTTGAATGTACAAATAATGAAGCAAAATATGAAACACTTATTCACGGACTAGTGTTGGCCCACCAAAAAGGAATAGGAAAGGTAGAAGTAATGGGAGACTCTTAGTTGGTTATTAATTAGGTTAACACAAATTATAATACCAATAAAGAGAAGCTGAAAATTTATGTAAGAAGGGTGTGGGATCTCATCAAATATTTTGAATTGTTTGAAATATATTTTAGTTGAAGAGATCAATTATAAATCCAATTTGTTGGCTGCTGCTACCTCTCCTTTTGTTCCAAATTTAGGAATTGACTCTTTTAAGGTCAATATGTTGTTTTGAAAATCGGTTCGAGAGAATAAAAAATATCTACAAGTTTTTGACAATGAATAATATATTCTTTAGTTCTTCGTTGATGAAGAAAGCGAAGAATGAGAAATTAATAGTAAAATACATACATCAATTGAATCATTATTCAATCAGAATAATCAAGTGGGGCCATAAAAATCACTAAAGAGTTATCTATGAAGAATGTATAAAAATTCAAGAGAATAGTTTATTCTAAGAAATTTGATTCTTTTCTTAGAAGAAACTATTATGGCATGATCTGGGGTGCCAAAGAAGCTCATTACATATAATGGTTCCATCTTAATTAGATCCCAAATTATTGAGTTCTATGGCAAATATTGAATAATCATGGGTCAATATTCAAATTATTATCCAAAAGGAAGTGGAATGGTAGAAGCAACTAAGAAAATTCTGTTAATATCCTAAATAATATAACCAACGAGGATTAGCAGAATTGACACAAGAAATTGGCAGATGAATTATACGTTAGAAGACATACTCCAATGAAAACTATTGGATAATATCCATTTTACTTGGTATATGGAAAGGATGCAAGACAATCAGTGGATATCGAGATAACTACCTTCTCTTCAACAACTGGTTTAGAAGAAAATGGTTCTTCTCCAATTAAAAGCAGGTTACATTAAATAATACAAATTGAAGAACAATGATAAGAGGTCGTCAAAAACATTCAGAGAAGACAAGACATTGTCACCCAGAATTTCAACAAAGGAGCCACTAACAAAAAATTTTCAAAGGGATAACTTCCACTACTATGGAACAATGAAAAAGAAAAACCATCAATGAATAAAAAGTTTGACACATTATGGATTAAACCTTACATCATACACCAAATCAATGGACACAACTCATATATCCTCAAGGGAATGGATGATCAGGTACTCAACTTCCTTGTGAATGAGAATAATTTTAAACATTTCTTCACATGATATATTCTCATCTCTTCTTGTATCATAGTATAGATATGATAAACCTTTTGTAAATATAACTATGTAAACTGCATGCTCCATAGCCCAATGAACTAGGTAATTGATCATGATATGGGTTCTTAGTAACCTAAAATCGGGTTACTATCATCAGGTAGAGCCAAATGTTGACCCTAAAACATTCTGCTCCCTTAAGTGTTTATACTTAGCCAAATTTGATGTGTGAAGAAGGAAGTTCACACCCCTTGTTTCGCACAACCCTTCTCCCACACATGCCCCCTTGCTTTATACATCTTACTCCTAAACTCCTTGCTTTATACATTACAATACTGCACAACCCTCCATTCGGCACATGTTATACTTTCCCTTTATACACTATTAATTGCTTGTATGCCACTTAACATAATCATAAAATATTTCATAAGTAGCCGTTAAGTAGCCATTGGAGTCTAAGCTCAGTCAAAAATAATCGTTATGTAGCTGTTGGAGTCTCTGCTCAGTCTATTTAACTTGCTAGGCCAGATCTGTTTCTTCAACTTGTCCTGATGATGAACCACACTAGTTGGTTCAAAACGCGGCGACAAATATCTTTTTCATGTGATTTACGCCGAAGCTCTTCTTATAACTATGATGAATCACAGAAGCCTCAATTCTACAACATTAATCTCATTATCACTTATGGTGCCATATCAAGGGTATTAAAAATGGATCAAACTTTGAGTTAAATGAACAAGATAGTTTAAAATCTTCCATATTTATTCCCACCATCTCTGATAAATAATTTATTAATTATTTATTAATTAGCTTATTCTGCCTAATAAAATTTGCATATGAAAAAGTAATAACTTAATGCTTTAATTTTACTACAAATTATTTGAGTGTGATTATAAAAAGAACACCACCCTGTAAAAACATTGAGAACCTATATTCAAGCCCTATGAAGTTAACTTATGAAGTTAACTTTTTCCATTAATAGGAAAAGGTTAACAACTTCATACATTTAAAAAACAATATATAAGCAACTTGCATACTATAAATTCTTTAAACATAAAAGACCAGTATAAACAACTTTGTTGTTAAATTGGATAATTATTCTTCACTTGTTAATATAATACATCTTAATACGATCAACAACAATCCTAATAAAAACAATCACAAGCTACACTTTAGGGAAGATAGGCTTTTATGGATGTCAATACAGCTAAACTTAATTCTTTTGCATATTTAGGGAATATTTGGGAACGAGGGGGAGGAGTGAAATCAACTATTGCCTTCATAGGCACGTTTTACAACAATCCAATAATATGTGTATAGTTTCTTTGTTTAATTTCAAAGTTGATATGTTATATGTTTTATTTGAAAACATAATAAAAAATAAAAATGAATATTTGTTTTGTTAGTTTTTATTGAAATCATTATATGGTTGGTCTATTGTTTATAAATTTTGTTAAACATTATTAATCTCAAACACACTTGCTTCATTGTTCATGTTACAATCTACTCAAAATTTAAGAATGGAAATTTGTCTTAAAGTTTAAAGTTTAGAAGCCTTTGAAAAGATCACCAGTTACAAATATGAAAATTGTAAAATGTTTATTGATATAATTTTATATTATAAAATTTGGATGGAAATTAACCAATCTTGTTTTTGGAAAAATCATGGAAAATTATCTCACATGTACATATAACTTCTAAAATTCTCCTTAGTCATAAACAAAATATTTCAATATCCATACAAAAATAACATAATTTTATATCAACTAGACATAAGGTAAAAAAAGCTCATATATTTCCACTTTTGAGTGTGAGGAAGATGCATCTTTCTTATATTTTTTAAAATATGTCATAGAAGATTACAAGACTTATTATGTCTAATTAATCTATTTCAGTATAAATTTCATATATACAAAAATTTAAAAAAGAAAATGTTGGTCATAATAAAATATTTCAAAACTAAGATCAAAACTAAATAATTGAAAGTAAAAATGCTCATTTAATTCTTAATGAAAATAATAAGAAATAAATGTGTAAAAATTAATATATGGTATTTAAAAAATATTAATAAATAAATAAATAAATAATCATAAATAAAATATTTTAATATATAATTGTTTTATTTAAAAATGTATTAGTTAACAAAAATAATATAAATAATATGATTTATAAATAAAATATTTCAATATGTTTGAAGATCAACTATGAATATGAATATATTATATATAGTTTAATTGGAAAAAATCTATTTATAAATATGAATATCTTATATATAGTTTAATTGGAAAAAAATCTATTTATAATTATATAAAAAATCGAAAATTAAAACATTCAATTAATCTCATTATTTTCTATTTTCTATTTTAATTCTAGTAGAGATTTGTTGAAATCTAAGTAGTTTTCATAATTCAAATATCCAAAATAAATTTTTGTAATGTATTGAATTTATTTATGCATTTGGAAAATGCAAATTAAAAAGTGAAACATATATAAGGTAATTTCCACAAAGAGATAGAACCCTACGCTAAAAATGGCACTCTATCAACTAAAGTTCTTTAATAAATTTTTGGTTTAGCCATGACTATCAACTAATTCAAATGGTGCCCACCTCCAACTCCGTCAGATCGTTCAGCACTTTACGTATTTGTTCGTTCCTGAAATTCGAGGCGTACAGTTTTGGTATCTGCTTGTCCACTGAATCTGCCTCACCATCATGAAACTTCACGATTTTGTTTCTCACAACTTTTGCACAAAAGCATTCTGCCTGTTTCTGTGCCAATGCTGGCCGAGTCCTGACTCTTGTCCTATTCCTTGTAATTCATGCTCCACGTGTTACATGCTTCTGCATCGTATCTTCGTTTAAATGAAGTATCCGAAAGCGACGTGGACATCTAGTCAGTGCGCTTGGAGATTATAAAAAGGGCGGGTTGTCCATTAACTGACAGGGTTCCATATCCATCTCCTCCCGAGGCATTCAAGGGCCAGTCCTCACTGCAAGGAAGTGGCAGCGATACATCTCTTTATTTTGTATCACTTTTAGAACAACTGTGGTTGATGGATTCCCACGTTTTGCAAGTATGTCCTCGCTGACACGCACTGGGATTCGAGGCTGGCCTATACATATTGAAGGGCTTCTTGCATTCTTCTGCTCAGAGACTTTATTTGGTTCCTGCGTTGCAACGATTTGGCAAGAAAGGAAAAGTTGGAAAAGCATAAGGAATTTCATCCCAGTTTGAGTTAGGTTCCAAAATTTCCAATGAAATGGAGGCTCCTGGTTTCACGGCGAGAATTGGGTTGCGGTTTCTTCTTGTTCTGTCACCCGGCTTTGGCTGCGGGAGCCACGTTCATTCCAGGCGTTCAAAGAAAATATTAATGATGTCTGCCTCGTGTTTATTATAGAATTGAGTGTGGAATTTTTTGCAGGAGAAGCAAGAAATGCCGCTGCTTTTCAACATCCTGTACTGCTGAAGCCTGCTTGGTTTTGCCTGATAAATTTGCATTAATCATGGTTAGTCGATTCTGTCTAATCCCATTACTTATTTACCTATGATCCTACAGTTTATTCGGCATTTGATCAATCATCTTCATGTTTATACAGTTTATTCAGTTTACCTAGTTTATCCAGTTTTTGATCAATCAAGCATCTTAGAAAATCATACAGTTTTTGCAGTTTCGTCATCACTTAGTCTGCATAAGGAAGGCTGCGCAAACCGTGAGAGGCAACCGAAGCTGCGGGGAATTGAATGAGCTGGTCCGACCTTTCTACTTTTCAATATCAATGTATCATGTAATATAAATTTTTGTACAGAATTGTTACAAATATTTTGTGTTGTCAAGAAAACGAATGTATAACTGCAATGTTGTTTCCATGACATTATGGATAGAAAGTATCCTGATTTGATCGGGATCAAATGATTTCTTTATTTATATAAGCCCTGATAGTTTGGAGAGCAATTTTTTCTTCTCGGTATTAAGAGTAAGAGTAAATTTAGCAGATGATTGGGTTAAAGGTTAGTTAATTTTGCTCCTAATCTTGAGCTAGAATCTCTTAGATTTGGGCCCTAACTTCTGAACATGACACACAATATAGTTCGAGAAAAAAGCTCCATCGCTTGATGTCTGGGATCACCGTAAATGTTTAAAGTCTTAGATCAAACAATTTAATGACATTATTAGCGTTTACTCATTGTTGTTAATTAAAACGAGTCCCGGAGCTCGACGAGAATTCCAGTCCAGTTTAGTGGGCAATTGTTGCAAAATAAAGTGTTGTGTAAGGAGGTTTGAAGTTCAAAATTTCAAGAGTTGTGTAAGGAGGTTTGAAGTTCAAAATTTGAAGTGTTGTGTAAGGAGGTTTGGAGTTCAAAATTTTATGGATTTATTTATGTTGGATGAAAAAAATGAAGTCTTAAAAATAGCGATAATGATTAGAATTAACCCTTATCACATGACAATATTAAATTGAAACAATTTAAAAAAAAAATAAATAACTGCCAAAAGTTATACTAGTGTTTATAACTAGCAATTGAACCTCATGTAACTTGGTAAGGCAGTAGCATAGAAAAGAGTAGCATATAAGAGAAAATAACATATTGGAAATGATTTATTGATTGCTGTCACATGTTTGTCCTTTGCTAGTGCAGAGTTTGAATAAAATTATTGTGAGAATGTTCATTTCTTCTACAATCATCTGCAACAAAACAAAGTACTCATAGCAGAAACCAAATTGGGTAAGATAGGTTTCTCTGCAGTGTGACCATAAAGAAGAAAGATTGTGGCAAACTAAATAGTGACAATGTTGGCTATTGTTAATCTTCTCCCTTACCTAAACACCATCAACAATGCATCTGTCACCAACATGAAAGGGATGCATATTGAACACAAATACAATTGCTTCAAATATTGTGCTAATACCAACTGTGATCACCAACATGAAAGGGATGCATATTGAACACAAACACAATTGCTTCAAATATTGTGCTAATACCAACTAGGATGATACCAACAAAATGACATGGGATGTGGCAATCCCGAGAACAAGTAAAATGACAATTATCATGACTATGCATGTTTTCTTTTGCCCAAAGGTGAGCACTTTGATAATTGATTCTAGGAAATTCGCATTTATTTCGATGGTTGTTGATGTAATCCCTATTTTGAAAGGACGATCTTCTTTTGGTGTTGTTATTACTAACAATTTCTCCTTTGAACAAAAGGTATCGTCAAGAAGCATTGCCAAGTTTTGTTTGATATGTCCTTATTTGATACGGGTTTTCAACACTTTTTGAACTTGGTACTTGGGCCTGCAAATTTGATAGAAAGGCTTATGAATTGTTGAGTTTCACTTGGTGTGGATATAAGTAGTAGATGTACCAAGTAATTACTGTAATTCAGCCTTGGTATCACAGTTGGAGTTTTTTTGTCTGGGCATCTATGAACTATTTACATAGGGATGGAAAAAATTTGGTGTGCTAAGACTCCTTGTTCCATTGTTCAGGGATTATTTTTCAGAAGTCATTATAGTTTACTAAGCTTCAACTAGCATATCCAAGCTTGCAAAGTTTTTTTCTAGATGGTTGTGATTACCTAGATAGAGCCTCATTTTCCCCTATAAGTTGTTTTCAATGTTTTTCCTACATTCTATTAATATGATGCATTTTATGCTTTGCTTGATTGTATGCATCTAGAAGGCGTAAGTCTCTAATCCACTACAAAAACAATGTGGATGGCTAAAAGTAAATATTGAATGTGTTGCTTGTAAGATCTCTTCTATATGTACGTTTAATCATATGGTATATGTAAGTTTGGATCAACATGCAAATTTAAGAAGCAGAATTTTCATATTCATGGAGACAAGATTGATGAATTGATTCAAACACTTCATACATATGGATAGACCCTTAGACAAGACTTCGATCTAAATGATGCCACCTATCCATCTACAAATAATACAATAGAATATCACATCTAATATGGGTGAAAAGCCAATAGGTAAAAATAGATACCATGTATAAAATTTTATATCATTAGACTTAGAATTTCAACTTATCATGAAATGCACATGCACTTGTAAATTTATTCCATTTCAATAATAATCATACATAATCTATAATCTATAGAGCACACATAGTTGTACATATATCTTAGCACTCGTCTAAGTACAAAACCATTACCATCCAAAGTGATCACTTTGTTTTAATTATAAACAATTCACTTCACAATTCCATATCTCAATAATATTACTATTAATATTTAACTTTAATAATAATATTAATAACTAGCTAAGGATTTGAATATAATAGATCCTATGATAGCTACCTTTCCATTCAACTATAATTATTTTATCCCATTACAATAAATAATAATGAATATGAACAATATTAATACTTTATATATAACTAAGCTTTTATTTATTCATCTATATTTTTATTAATAGAAATTCATCATAAGTAAAATGCGAGAGATTTAAAATTCACATGCTAATTGCACATGAATACAAAAGAACGCCCAATGGATTTAATGGCAGCTAGTTGGAATTAAAGATGTAAATAGATTCGTAGAAGCAAAGTATATATGTGGAAAAATTTGTATAACCCACCAATTTTAAGTCAAAGTCTTTCTATTCATGTGAAAATGTTGCACATGAATACAAAAGAACGCCCAATGGATTTAATGGCAGCTAGTTGGAATTAAAGATGTAAATAGATTCGTAGAAGCAAAGTATATATGTGGAAAAATTTGTATAACCCACCAATTTTAAGTCAAAGTCTTTCTATTCATGTGAAAATCTGAGATTGATGATAAAAATGAAAAAAAGCCGACATACTCACACCTTCAAAAATCTGCCAACAGTCAATAATGTTGTTTGACTCTCAATAAGATTTTAATTCTAATTGACATCAAAAATTTTGAAACTTCATAAATTTCCTTTAACCCTATCATGTTTTTTTATAAATAGAAATTTATAGAAGTGCTCCCAAACTCAAAATCTGTAAGGTTTGATAAATCTCTTTTGAACCTATCGTGTTTGGTATCATTGATCTCATTAATAAATACTTTAAATTTAACCCACCGTTAGTATGTGTCAACACCATTTCTTAGGAATGAATCGATCTCATATAATGATATTCACTCATAGTTTCCTGGTCAACCTTTTTTAAAGTCGGCCATCCACAAAATTCGAGGGGTTTACTTTCAGAAATTTGTTTTCTAAAAGTGAATGGATATATTTCTCCTGTCAAGATTCTACACCATAAAAACATTAAAGCATTGCAAATTGATAGAGCTTAAAAATTAAAATTAATAAGAAAACATAAAATAATATAATTTATAACAATTTATATATATATATATATATTCTTCATCCTACATATACTCTCTACTCTACGGTTAACTTAACTAATCAACATGATGACTACATTACTTTACATAATATATCAAAAAATTGTTTCTTTAAACAATGTTACACAATGGATATATATAGATATTAATTCTTCGTATTACATATTCCATTCTTCCTATTAACTTAACCAATCACCAATAATCATGATGAATCCATATATATATATATATAATATTGAAAAATTATTTCCTTAAGCAGTGTTCCAATAACTTTAATTTAAAAAACAATAGCCTTATTTTTATTTTTAGATAATGTTCATCACGTCTTGTCATTTTCAAATATGAACAACCTCCATCAACCCTTATTTGCCTGAGCTATCACTACTCCGCACCATATGAAAGGGTCGTAACTACAAAGATCCCCTCCCATACCTAAAACAACAATCAAAACTACTGGATTTATAAAAGATGTATGGGAAAATGACAAATTTGTATTTTTAAACCGTGCATATGTTGAATAAGAAAGAAAATATGGGGATAAAACTAGTCTTTCTTCTCTTTCTAGAAAAAATATTACATGGCACAAGATTTTACTCCATCAGTGCTTGATAAATTGATCTACTGGTTAGCTGTCTGTGTATAATTTCAAGGACAACGATAACACCAAAGTCCTTGAGACAAAAATATCCAAAGGGCAGGTCACAAGACCTGGGGAGTTTTAACTTCGTAACTATACTCTATGCATATCAGGTTCATCGTTTAGAACATGGACCTTTTCATTGCTTTATCATTTCTACCTCTCCTAACATGTAAATTTTTTATCTCAGGTACCCATAGATACATAAAAAAACATTTAACAGCTCATCAGGGATCGCTAAATTAGAGGACAAAACTTTCCATTCCCAACTGTGTTGCTGGAGCATCAAATATGGAGAGAATTTTGATGAATAAATAACACAATTTAATAAACAATACAGAAAGAGGGTGAAGGAGATACCATATTGAAATCTAGTTTGAGATGCTAAAGCCTTAAGATTGTCACACAAACATTCAGAAGTTGAAAGACAATCAAAGATGGAGATCAGACATAGTTGTCTGGCATGCATACAAGTGCTCTTATGTTCCGCAATGGATTCGACAAGATAGTTGAATCTTGCACATGGAGTTCAACTGTGCACTACAAGTACAAGTGCACAATTTTGAGTCTAAATCCTTCAACAATATTTGGGAAAGGGTGTTTCTACAGAAGTTTGACTAAATTCATGTGTTTATTTATTTATTTTGTTCCTCTTTAGTTAGCCATGTTTATTTCACTTTGAATCCATTTTAAATCTTGACTAATGGCATATTTTAAAGCATGCAATCTTATAGCTATGAAATTATTGGTCTTGTGGACCTGCTTTAGCCTTGAAAGACATTTAAATGTCTACTTGTTTGTCTTTTTTATTACCACAACAATGATAGGTTCCAAAATTTACCTTTCTAAGAATGGAGTATTAATAAATTCAAATATACATTTGATTATCCTTAGATTCAAAGATTAACATATAATCAACTATTTTATGGTGAAGAAGAAACCAAATAAGAGCCTACAAAAGTTGAAAGAAGATAACCATATGTCTAGATGTAACATAAGTCAAAATCCAGACAATTAATATATTTGTTTTTTTGAAACATGTATAGTCATTACAAAGATGAAATATAACTCATCTCAACAAAGATTCCAGAGTCTCCATCCATGTCTTTAGGTGCCAACAAAGCCACTTACTATGGTATTTCAACAATTTGGGTTGAAAATAACCAGAATTCAATATATGAGGCAAACATTCAGGTTACGAGGATTGATTTCTCCTTTTGATAGAACAGTTTGTCCTATTAAGAAAATCAATTTTATATAGTGAAAGAGGATGCTTCAACCCTATAGCTTTTAATTTGAGGTTTCAAACTACTTAATGACACCTAAAGACCTAGAGGTTTTGAAGGTGTATTCATTTGCAGAATCTTCTTAACTGGCCACCTACAATATTTGCTCAATAGTTAGAGGCCTCAATCATGGATATAGAAAAGAGTTTAAACGTCAGGTTTTGATTAGAAAGAAACAGATACCACCTTGTTTGTACAACTTGATCACAACAAATAAGAAATTTTGATCAGATATACATTTGATTAGCTTTTGATTCAAATATTAACCTATAATCAACTAGTTTATGGTGAATAAGAAAATAGATAAGAACCCACATAAGTTGAAAAAAGACAACCATGTCTCTAAATATAACTTAAAGCAAAAGCCATATGCTAGAGAGATAGTGCAAAATGAAATAAAATTTAACCTGTCAAGAACTCAAATATGAGTGGAGATATTTTTCCTAAGAGATGATGTGAAAAGAGTTCAAACAAATGCCTCAATGCCTCATTTCAATGAATAAATGATTTGGTATCGCCTTAGCTACAGGAAGATGAAACAAATATTCAGAAACAATGCATGATGAAATAAAATTTAACTGATTAAGAACTCAAATATGAGTGGAGATATTTTTCCTAAGAAATGATGTGAAAATAGTTTAATATATCAAGGAAAAAATTGTACATGGCAAAAATGCCTCAACACCTCATTTCAATGAATAATGATTTGGTATTGCCTCAACTGCATGAATATTATCAGAGAAAACAAATATTCGACAACTTGAAGATTTCTTCCTTCCTAAAACCTGAAATGGGAAGCCAATCAAAGAATAAATAACTGAAATACTATAATGGAAACAATAGAAAGGAGCAAAGGAGTCATTGGAGACAATAAACTACCTGTAAACAAAGCATATGGTGTGAATATTATGCTCTACGCTCCAAGGAAATTCTCAGCATACTAGAAAGAGACAAGTTGGATATAACATCAAAACCCTCAACATTTGTAACTTCTTCCCTACCAATTGAGTGTGATTGACCCGATGTCCAACAAATCCTCTTTTTCCTCTAGGAGAATATTACTTAGTGGCCGAAGGGTTCCTCTTCACGTTCTCTGCTATAGGGAATTTTTGAATGGAATGAAGGGAAGTAATAATCCATTAATGAGGGTTAGAGTTTCAGTGGATATTCAATTTTAATCCCTTTTAAAAGATTTTATGGGAAATGGGTACTCAACTGGAAGGTCTACTTCAATGGCGTATTAGGTGTTGCACAACAGGTTCAGAGACAAGATCTATGACTTTGACAGAGATGTAAATTCTGATATGTCTAATTTTGGATAGGCTAAAGTGAATGGAAAACATTTTAACACTAGTGGATAACAGGGATGCCCGTTACTGCTAGGAAATTTGGAGGACTCTGTGCTCATTCATCGACCAGTAACTATGTTCTTAGTTCTCCTCCAAAGGATGTTTCCATGCCTCATTTTCCTACCAATGACGACTTTGTGTCTGGTATTTCTCTTAACTGTCGTAAACTCTCTCGATCACCCTCAGCTCTGATGCAACGAGTGCTACAACTATCACTATTGGCATGTTTGGAAATGAAATTCATGTCTGATGTCACTTTCTTAAGTTCTCTGAATCTTCTTTCTTCTTCTAATGTCCCTACAACCGATATCTCTATCTTGAAGAATGAGTGAAATGATCTTCTTGTATCTAGTATCTCTTGTGGGTATTTTCTGAGTTAGCAGATTTGAGCATGACCTCTGCAACCGTACAAGTCATATGATGATTTTTCTGTTTCCAAATAATGAGCGCTATCTTCTCAGTGCAGGATCTAAAAAGATCATAGGTTGTGTCCCCAACTAAAATTCTATTTTTTTGTTAACTGATTAACTATTAACTGACTATTAATCTAAAACTATTATTCTTCAATCATCTAACGGTTAAATCTGAAAGTGCAAATGTAACACCTAAAAAGGTCCCTCTAAAGAAAAGGCCTTACCATGTAATTATGCGTAATTGTTAATAGCTAACTTTATTTAATTATAAAATATTACAACTAATGACGATTAAATATATAAAATATAATTGTTATAGATGCTACTGAGAAGGTCTTCCTATGATATCAGTAGTTATAGTCCCCCAAGCAAACGTTTATGGCATGCGATCAACCTGTCTGGTCCCACACCCCAACACAGCGGACCTCTTAAGACAATTACTATTGGCTAATTCTCCGGCCATATGAAAATTGGCTGGTGTCGGAGCTTGCCCTTAAGAGTCCAGACTGATACCGTCAAGGGATTACCGATTAACTTCCTTCTTCGTACCACAATGCTTAGTGCCAATGAAAGTTGCATATCTATAGGAAATAGTGAAGCTAACATCGGAATCCGCTTGTGTGTAATTATTTATTAGCTAGCATCCTGAGCAGAATAGGCCCTTGCAACGATATTCAAAATGTCGCTGGAGCTGCTTTACAGTATCTGTAGATGAGGGTATGCCCCATATGTCTGCTATGGCAGAGAGTTTTGGGCTCTTTCTATCCTTAATAGCTCGACATACCTTTCTAGAGAATGCAAGACCAACTTTTCATTCCAAGGGCAAGACAAGCTGTAGGATACCATAGATGTGATATCCTCTATGAAACTCTTGATGTGGACGTACACTGCTAAGAGCTTTTCCATTGGCAGTGGTCCAAATTTGAAGCTTCTTAGTACAAACGTAAACGTCCATGGAGATAGAAGGTATTCTCTTTGATCCCGCTAAGGTCAAGCTCTCGAGTCATGATCTTATTTAGAACCTTCCTTACCTCAATGGCTACCTGGGGTTTGTACTCCACGTCCTTCTTAATATCATCTACGCACTTTATAACATACGCGTGGAGACCATTAAGCTCCATGTAGAATTGTAGGTGCTCCCTGATTTTTGGTGCATCATCGGTAATATAGCCACATGTTTAGTACTCGTGTGCTTCTCAAACAGCACAGCTAACCCTTGTTAACCACATTAGCTAGTGATTTCCCTACGAACCACATCTTATAAGCATGGGAAATGATTCCATGACAAATTCATCAACGTTTGAAGCTTATATGCCTTAAACATGTCAGCATGCACAGTTCGAAAATAACTTTTCAGTATTATTTTGTATTTTCCACATTGAAAAAATAATCCTTTATTGACCCATTTTCCCTTGGTTTTAGAACAAGGCTACTATACCTGATACATTCCTATCACAAAGGTATATCATCATCATATAATGAATACAAAGAAAAATGCAGATACCCTGAACCAGTCACAAGAACATATGGGGCAGCGATGGAACATAAATGGCGCTTGCATTTTTGTGTCTACGGAAAATAGCAGACAGTAAATATAGCCATGCTAGATTCCAACTAAACAAGCAATCATCCAAAATCAGCAGAGATATTTTGGCTGAGTCAAGAACACGGCTCATATATTCTGGAAGAAAGAAACGTATCGGAATATTCTGCTTTAAACAAACGCATAAGCCACGTCTCTAAAACATTTTCTATGGGCTTGATTTCAGATTCCTTGATCCATCTCTCAACAACTATGTTGCCATTGTCATCGACTTGAAAAATTGCCAATATATCATCCTCTAGGCTCTCAGTAATCTCTGTCATTACACTCACAGTCATCAAAATTATCATAACCTACTCAGAAATTCCTGTTAGAAGATCCTTCTTCCTCATAACGATGACCGCTGACTCCACCATCCATGTATGGAATTTTGTCAAGCGTGGGATCCATAACATCCACTGATCTCTTGTCTGAGTCTTTCTTATTGGGTAATATCTCGTTCCTCATCAAGCGAGATATCTTCTTTCTCAACCTCAGAAGAGGATGTTGCTCGACTACTTGACCATTTTGGTATACCTCTTTGAGCATCACTGTTGAGGTATGTTGGAGAGATGCACAGCTAAATTAAACAAAATAACACAGCAGAAAAATCAAGCACATAAGACACATCTTTTAACGTGGTTCACCCAACCAATCTGGCTACGTCCACACAACATAGGCATCGGCAATTTATTAATCAAAACAGGAGATTACATAATGAAATCCTCACAACACTCTCACCCTCATAGAAAACATCCGAATGGTTGCCTTTTATATAGCAAAGAGAATCTAACAACCTCATTAACTCACTCACATCAAATATAGGAGGCATTAATCATCTCCCAACAACCTAGAGCTAATCTAGGAACTGAATTTCTATTGTTGTCACCTACAGAGATTTTTGCCTATTTTACTCCAAACAGAAAATCTCAACAATCTCCACCTTGACAACAATTAGCCTGATGCCTTGTTATTATTATTTTATCTTTTCTGCAAGCCAAGAGAAGCCAAACACCAGCGTAGCTTCTCTAACAAAACTGGTTTCGTGAACATGTCTGCACAATTCTCCTTTGTATGCACCTTTTCAAGAGAGACTCCCCTTTCAGTGATAACCTGTCTTACAAAATGGTACTTGATCGGTATATGCTTTGATTTACTATGATAGGCCAGATTCTTAGCTAAATGTATTGCACTTTGACTGTCACAAAATAACTTGATGTTGTCCTGCAACCTACCAAATTCACCAACAAACCTTTCAACCAAACTCGCTTCTCTTTGCAAGCATGAGAAGCAGCAATGTATTCTGCTTCAGTAGTGGACAAAGCAACAATGTTCTGTAGCTTTGACATTCAGCTGATAGCTCCACCTGCAAGAGTAAAGACATACCGTGAAGTTGACCTTCCCTTATCCAAATCACCTGCAAAATCAGAATCAACATATCCGTAAACAAATTCACTACTCTTATTGTAAGAAATACAATAACTACTTGTGCCTCTCAAATACCGAAGCACCTATTTCACTGCTGACCAGTGTTCTTTACCTGGATTTTCCATGTACCTAATGACAACCCCAACTGCATGTGAAATATCTGGTCGAGTACAAACCATCGCATACATTAAACACCCTACTACATTGGCATATGGAATTCGAGACATATAATCCTTTTCTTCCTCTGTATTAGGACATAAACTCGAAGAAAGCTTAAAATGGGAAGCTAAAGGGACTGAAACAGGCTTCACATTATTCATACCAAACCTCGAAAGTATTTTCTCAATATACTTTTGTTGTGATAGCCATAGCTTACCATTGCTCCTGTCTGTGAAAATCTCCATGCCCAAAATTTGTCTTGCTACTTCTAGATCTTTCATATCAAATGTCCTTGCCATCTGAGCCTTCAACCTGTTGATTTCTTCTATGATTTTTCTTGCTAAAAGCATATCGTCAACATACAATACCAAGATAATGAATATGCCATTATTCAACTGTTTAAAATAAACACAATGATCATATTCACTTCTAACATATTTCTGACTCAACATGAAAGAATCAAGCTTCTTATACCACTACCGAGGCGACTGCTTCAGGCCATATAATGATTTCTTGAGCCTGCAAACAAATTTCTCATTGCGATGTTGAACAAACCCTTCCGGTTGTTCCATATATATTTCCTCATCTAAGTCACCATGTAGAAATGCAGTCTTAACATCTAACTGCTGCAACTCTAAATCAAACAAAGCCACTAATGCTAACACAATTCTAATTGAAACAATTTTAACCACTGGTGAAAAAAATCTCATGAAAGTCTATGCCAGCTTTCTGAGAAAATCCTTTTGCAACCAGTCTCGCTTTGTACCTGTCTTCCGTATCATTCACACCTCGTTTCAGCTTGAAGACCCATTTACACCCTACAGTTTTCCTGCCTTTCGGAAACTCAACCAGATCCCATGTGTCGTTCTTACTCAAGGCCATCATTTCGTCCTTCATGGCTGCTTTCCACTTGTCACTTTTCGAACCTTCTATTTCTTCCTGATAGCACAGAGGTTCATTGTCATTAGTAGTAAATGCAACAGAAGTGACATAATCATCATACCTTCGCGGTGGCCGTTTGATGCTTGTCAACCTCCTTAAGGATGTTTCTGGCGCTTCCTCGATTGGCTGACTACCCTCTGTAGGAACTTCTTGCCGATCAGTATCTGAGATCTGTTCATGATCTAAACTTGAACCCTCTTCATGTTCTGATTCTGAAACCTGTTCATGACTAGTATCTGAACTATGGTCATCATGACTATCGTTAGAAATACTATCAAACTGAATGTGCTGAAAGTCAGATACATTATCTTGTTTTAATCTACTATCTACATCTAACTGTACAAGAGAGGATTCATTAAACTTTACATCTCTATTGATGATGATTTTGCGGGTAGTAGGATCCCACAATCTATATCCCTTTGTTCCAACACCATACCCAACAAAGATATACCTTTTAGACTTTGGATCTAACTTAGTTCGCTAATGTTTAGGCACTAGAGCATATGCATCACAACCAAACACTCTGAGTTTAGAATAGTCACAAGGGTGTCCTTTCCATACCTCTTGCAGAATCTTGTAGTCTATCGTCGTCGATGGAGATCGGTTTATCACATAACAAGCTGTTGCCACTGCTTCCGTCCACAACTCCTTTTGCAACCCGGCGTTACTTAACATACTCCTTGCTCTCTCAAGAAGAGTCATGTTCATGCGTTCAACAACTCCATTTTGCTGAGGAGTATAAACCGTGGTCTTATGCCTCTAGATCCCTGCATCCTTGCAATAGCTGTCAAACTCCTTGGAAGTAAACTCACCACCATTGTCAGTTCGTAAACATTTTATTGTTCTACCAGTGCTGTTTTCTACCAATGCTCTAAACTACTTGAAAACTGAAAAAACATCAGACTTTCTTTTCAACATGTAGACCCAAACCTTCCTCGAAAAGTCATCAATGAATGATACAAAATAAGATGAACCACCATATGAGGTTGTAGGGGCTGGTCCCCAAACATCTGAATGGATATAATCAAGTATGCCTTTACTAGTATGTTTGCATATTTTAAACTTTTGTTTACTTTGTTTACCAAACAGACAATGCTTACAGAAATCTAATTTTCCAGACTTCAAATTTGGAAGTAACCTGCAATCAACCAAAATTTTCAACCCTCTCTCACTCATATGCCCCAATCTTTGATGCCATAAGTGAATGGAACTACTGCCATGTTCAGACACAGTAGACACAAAATCTGACCCTTTACCTCCATCTAACTGAAATAGATTTCCTACTTTCTTAGCTTTCATAACTAGTAAGATGCCTTTGTAAATTTTCATTACTCCGGCTTGAATTACAGTTTTATATCCATTTGAATCAAGTGCTCCTAATGAAATCAAGTTTTTCCTTAAATCTGGTACACGCCTCACATCAGTTAATATTCTAGTTGTGCCATCAAACATTTGTAGTTGTATGCTCCCAATCCCAACAATATTACATGTTACATCATTACCCATGTACACA
>APFE031612587.1:0-12195 GCA_000404065.3 Pinus taeda
TTTTATTAATTTACCATACCTCTTTTATAAATATGGTATTTGGGCCTTTGGCCCATAGGATTCACTTAAATAAAACCTATTCTTGAAAATGGGCGAATGGAAGGTTGTAAATGCTAATTTCAAGGGCTAAATTTACCTTTTTTACCCTCTCCCTTAAAATAAGGTGGGCTATTTGAGGTGATTTGTAAAAGTGTACTATGATACAAAATATTCACCCACTAAAAATTTAAAACCCCTTAATTACGCCAAAGGGTGAACATTCGCCCCTAAAATTTTCTATGCCTACCTCTGTGTTAGAATCTAGTTAGTATTATTGAATGTGTATGTATGGTTCTGTTGTTTTAATGCCAGAGAGCTATCATCCTGTCTATGCATTAGGAAATAGATTTGCAGACTTTTTAATTGGTTGCAGCTGGCCATCATAGTGTCCTATGCATCTGCTGGTGTGATCAGAATTCTCCATCTTCACCTGTTTCTCAAACTATGAGTAATTGGTTGTCTAAAGCCTTGTAGTCTGGGGCTGTTCACCCATGTCTGGGGTTAAGCATAGTAGAAGTGGTTATCTGGCTTGAATATGTAGCATTTCTTTCATTCATCCACCATATTTCCAACATTTTTGTTGAGTTTGTAATGTTCCTGAGCATCTCTAATATACAACCTAGGAGAGTTTCTTGGGGTGATAACATTCATTGGTGCCGTTGCCGGGGAGAGGAGAATTGAAGCTCAACTTCCCTGGGAGAACGACATAGTTTCAAGCTTTGATGATAGACAAGGTTTGAACATAATTTCTGGTTGTAATCATCTATCTGGTGACTCCATTGGAGGAAGACGAACCTTCGGTGACTCCACATTGAAGTTCTGGCTCAGTTTGTGAGACATACACGAAGAAATCCTCAGAAGTCAACAGCTGAACCAGTACCTGACCCTGAGAATATTGTCAAATCAGAGAAAACATCTTAGAAAGGGGCATCAGGATTAGGTAAGCCTAAGAAATCTCATACATATATGAAAGATAAAGTTATTGCTGAAGATATATAGTTTGAATATTTAGAGCCTAGCATTGTTGATAAGGAAGTTCCTTCAGAGACTATTACATCCCCTTGTTCAGTTAGTTTCCCTTTGAATCTCAGTCCAAAGAAGGCTTCCCATTCAGTCCAAAACATCCCTTTATCTCCGCCATTTATCACATTACTTCCTACCATTCAATCTGCTAGTGTTCTTCCACATACCACAGCCATGGCAGGGCAGCAAGCACCCACAAGGATAGAAAGAATTGTTGTTGCTAGATATGGACCTCTGCTATTGCATATTCCTTTAAATCCTATGCCTGTGGGAGAATATCAGAAATATATGCCTAAATTCACTAGCACAAAGGGAGTAACAGTAGAAGAACACCTTGAATCTTTTTATAGTTATGTTGATAACTTATATATAAGTGAAAATGATGTGTGGATGAGAGTTTTTGTCCAGAGCCTTGATGGAGAGGCCAGAAAGTGGTTCAGAGAATTGAACCCTAGATCTATTGCTGATATTGAAGCCTTAGATGATGGGATTTTGAAGCAGTGGGGAGATAAAAAGGACTTGCTATATTACCATACTAAGTTTGGTAGCCTAAAGAGAGAAAATGGGGAATCTTTGCCTGATTTTAATAAAAAATTGAATCGTATCTATAGTAAAATACCATCTGAGGTAAAGCCTACCCATACTTCATTCAAACTCACTTATGTCAATGCTTTTGACTCTGATTTCTGTTTATTATTGAGAGAAAGAAGATGTGCCACTCTAGCTAATATGCAAGATGCAGCTTTAGAAGTAGAGTCTAATATTATGGCTGCAGAAAAACTTAAAAGTCATGATGATAGAAGAAGACAGAGAGGCGAGGCTTCTTCTTCCTCTACCTCATCTTCAAAGCCAAAACTAGATAAAATGACTAGAATGATAGAGTCATTAGCTGTTGATATATCTAAGATGAATATTGAGCAGAAATCAGGAAGGACAAGGCAGCAGAACACATTGGCTCATAGAAATTCAAATCCATACAGAAGAGAAAGTGAGAAAATTCAAATCATTCAATGGGGTAAATAACCAATCGAGGATCAAAGAGTTAAAGCTCCTTTCCAAAATGTAGTCATGGAGGAGGAACAGATTGAAGGAGAGGATGAATTTCATTGTATACAAGATAAAGGCAATGTTCCCTTTTTGACTTTAGCTACATACGAAGAATATTTGCTGTAGGAGCAAGACAGTCAAAGGTGTGATAGAGAGGCTATTCTACAAACTGAGGAACAACAAAGGTACAAGCTGAGGTCGAAAGCAAACATTGTCAAGGAGAATCTTGCTCAAAGAGTTGTTGTCCAAACAGAGTCACATAATACTAGACAGAAAGGGCCAACAACTGATCCAGTCATCCTCAAAGCTCCAACTCAAGAGGTAAGAGGTCCTGACAAGTCACCTTCCCCTTTCAGCTTGGAAGCAGAAGTCGAGAAGTTAAAAAAATTTGTGCCTCTGTTAGAACTTGTAAATATTGAAGTGTTTAGAAAGCCTATCCTTGAAGCTGTTTAGCTAAAAGACAAACAGACCTCCATTGACTCTGTCAATTTGGAAGATGATAAGCCTGCAGTTGTTCTTAGCCCACTGACTGAACTTACTGACGATAATTCTCCATATTTTTATGTCTCCTTAACTATTCACGACAAAACCCTCCACAACTGCCTGCTAGACACAAGGGCTAGCCACAATCTGATGCCAAAAGCTGTCATGGAAGAGTTAGGCCTTGATATCACCAGACCATATCATGATTTATTTTCATTTGATTTAAGAAAAGTGAAATGTCTGGGGTCAATTAAAGATCTAGCCATTACCCTAACTCAGCTGCCCATGAAGAGTATGGTGATGGACATTGTGGTAGTAGATGTCCCTCTTAAGTTTGGCATGTTGTTGTCCAGAGAATGGATTAAGAGACTAGGTGGGACATTGCAGAATGATTATTCTTATGCCACTGCCCTGGTTTTTGGATGAGAAAGAAGAAGATTGTACAGAGAAACACAATTGGCATGTATCATCAGTGATGAGAAGAATCCTTCTAATCATCCTATATATGCTGTGGACAATAACTTTGGAGCATGTGTCCTCCAAATTGAAGAGTCTCATAAGGCCTCATTGTAGCTCAAGAAACAAATTGTCTAGGCTAAGGAGGAGAAGATTGAAGATGATGATGAAGAGAACATATTCCTGCAAGTCATTGATGAATTTTCTGAAATGTGAATTGGCCAAGAGAATGAAGCCTTGCAAGAGAGCCCCCAATTCTAGCTTAGAAACAAAATTGGAAAAGTTATCATTGTCCAACTTCCCAGCAATAATATTCCAAAGGGCTTAATTCCTATGAAAAGACTATTTGACCGGAGTGATGTGCCTTATAAAGCTGTCCAAAATGAAGATTAGTCTGTAGTCTGTAAGCATGATATAGGGAATCTCGGTCAACCTAGACACATAAATCTGTCCACTCATCTATCTGCTGACCAATGTTCTAAATACTGCAATTTAATGAGGCAATTTGTTGATACCTTTGTCTGGGAATATAGTGACCTAAAAACGTATGATAAGAAAATCATCCCGCGTAAGATTCCTTTAGAGAAATACACCATACCTTTTAAGCAGAAGCAGGGGCCAACACATCCTTTACTCCTTCCTCTAATTGAAAAAGAAATAAAAAAGCTAGAGGAAGACATGGCAAAAAGGATCACTGATTTAGCAGTGGTACATCAGATTAGAGAAAAACTAGTTGAGAAGGCTGCAGCACATCGGAAAAGGATCAACGAAGCCTTTGAAAAGAAGGCAAAGGCATATAGTTTTCAGGTTGGAAACTTGGTCCTGAAATGGGATGCATTGAAGGAAAAGAAAGACAATCAAGGAAAGTTTGATGCTTTTTGGACAGACCCTTTTATTATTTCACAGATTCGAGGGAACAACACCTTCATACTAAAGAGTATGGGGGGAGAAGTAGTTTTTGATGGCCAAGTTAATGGGCATTTTCTCAAAACTTATCTGATTTAAGGTCTTTTGGCCTTAAAAATTGTAAATATTTTATTTTATCTATTTTAGTGTAGAATCAGTGAGACTCCATGCCCAATGGAACACTAGGAATTTTTCTAATTGGTTTTATTCAGAAGGGAATTGATCTGTAGGTTCTTTAGACCTCGCACGGAGGATCTCATCCTCAGAAGGATCTAGTGTTAGCTCTGCTACAGTTTGCAACATTTGATGTATTTAATTAGGTCAAATAGTGTTGGTTTAGATGGAAGAGGGTTTTGTAGTTGTTCATTTATGCTTCCCCTTCATTCGCATTATTCCCTTATAACTCCTGCCACCTTCCTTTTTCCCTTTGCGATGTGATCTAATGGCAATCACACATTAACCCTGCTCCCTCTTTCCACCCTGTTTCTTCTGCCATTGTGATGATGCGATGCGATCTGATCAAAATCGCAGATTGCACCCATGTATGTTAAGTCTACGCCTCCCTGAAATCCTTCGACGTGATATTGTGATCACAATCTTAACCGTCGATCACACATCTTCCAATCCAACGGTCCTCATCGTGAGTAACCTACGGAGCTCCTCCTGCATCGTCTGATCTACTACACCGAGATCAGACAGCATTCGCACCTCCCGCTGTTGAAACTTGCCCCCGAGTTAACGCGCAACTGCGGTGGTTTCTCGCTGACACGTGTTGCTATTTTATTGGATCGCAAGGGGTTATACGAAATTGCCCACCTCCAATAAGCGGTGCGGGGAATACTGCCCGCCCACGAAACTTCCTTTCCTCACCTGATATCGTCTATGCATCTTTCACGTTCAACGACCGTTGGATCCACTGCTCCTTGATTTGACAACTCACGTTGCTCCGTCTACGTGTCCTCCCGATACTCCCTGTCAATTGATCGAAGCTGTTCATCCTTGCGATCCGATGGCCCACACCGGTTTGACCCACTTCCGCCAGATTTTCCCCTCTGATAGCTCCTCGCCATTGATTCATGCAATCCAATGGCCAAGCCTTTTCCCCGTCACAGTCATGTCTTTGTTATTTTGTCTCTGTTCATAGCTTTTCTTGAGCTCCCGAAGGACGAAGCCACGAGCTACCTATACACTGCTTAATAAAGTTTCAAAACTTGCAATTAACCAACAACATGTTCGAGAAGGAAACATGATAGCCCTGAGCAGATAAATGAAGTTATTAGCTATGGAGCTCCTATCAGTCAGTACTCCATCCACCTGAGAAGGATTGCAGGACACCAGAGAAGGTTGAATTCATGCCCAGACATAGTTAGATCATGGCAGAGGCCCATTCCAAAGAGTGAATATGGTTGTTGGCCCATTATTATCCTTCCTCGTATAACACAACTGAGTAATTTTGTAAGAAACCTCTATATATATCCAGAAGATAGAAGGGAGATGGTTGATGAGTGTTATTTTGTTGTGAGGTTCAACTTCTCGAGACTATAACTACTATGATACTTGCAGCATCTGGTCTTCATTTTCAGCTAATACAAGCTGCTTTTGCTGTCAATTGCCCACTTTCCACTTCTTCTTTGTTCCAGGTTGTGCCTGTTATGCATTTTTCATTTGCTCTTGATGTTTCGCATTAGAGGGGTTGTCATCCCACCTCTGTGTTAGAATCTAGTTAATATAATTGAATGTGTATGCAGGTTTCTGTTGTCTTAATGTCAGAGAGTTTTCATCCTTTCTGTGCATTAGGAAACAAATTTGTATACCTTTTAATTGGTTGCAGCTGGCCATCACAGTGTCTTGTGCATCTGCTGGTGTGATCAGAATTCTCCATCTTCACGTGTTTCTCAAACTGTGAGTAATTGGTGGTCTAAAGCCTTGTAGTCTGGGGGTGTTCACCCGTGTCTAGGGTTAAGCATAGGAGAAGTGGTTATTTGGCTTGAATATGCAGCATTTCTTTCATTCATCCACAATATTTCCAACATTTTTGTTGAGTTAGTAATGTTCCCGAGCATCTCCGATATAGAACCTAGGAGAGTTTCTTGGGGTGACAACATTTACCTTCTTTTATTTTATTAGGTTCCTTTGAAAGTGTAGAGGAGGAGAATCCTTGAGATTTGGGTTGTAGGGTACCTAAGAGTCCTTACTTTTAGGATGTCCCATTTAGTGAGGATTGCGATTGAAGGATGTTGAGGATTTTTTTTTTGTGGATTAAATATCCAATATTGTTGGTCTATGGTATGCCAAAGAATTGAGGCTCATTGCTATATATAGATATTTTTATCCAAGAGGGATTTATATATGAATAAATAGTTTGGTCTGTTCAAGATATATGCTTCACATGCCCTCTTATTTGAGCAGGTAGGGAGTACTTTGATAGGGAGTATATCAGTAAAACCCATCTCATAAATATTGTTGACCAAGAAATATACAAGAGAATCTAATACATCAAGCCTCATATTTTATAATGTCCTAATGTGAAATTTAATTTTACTTCGAGAATGACCTTCTCTGAAAGGAAGCATGGGAGACCAAAACTCTACTACTTGAATAGCTTCATTTAGGAATAATGACCATAGATGTTAAGGGAAATGAAGTCTAGATTCTCATTTCTTGAGTTAAAGGAGGTCACCAAAGAAAAACCCAAATTGCAGAAGTAGAAGAATCCAAAATTGGAGTAAAAATCCAACCAATAATTAAGCCATTAAAGCACCTATAAGCATTAATGTAGTGAAAGGTCCAATTTGGGAGAAAGTGACTTAAGGTATGTGAGGATTTTGAGCCCTCTAGCATCCTTTATTGAATGGAGATAATATAGGGGGAGGTTAGGGAGATAAAGCATTTGAAGGCTAGGCTTTCTGATGGGATAACCAAACCCCTAGTGTTTAGAGAAAAGATTATCTTTTTCTAGCTTTTGTAGGGAAATTGCTTTAAGGGCCCGAACAACAAACTTTTTTTTCCTTGTCAAATTTTTGAGGATGCTTGCTTCATACTTTTTGAGAGAAATTATCTTCTACCACATCCATGACCATATAAAACGAGGTACTTATAGGGACCTGATCCTCCTCCCACCTAAAGAATAAAGGAAATAATAATGTTCGAAAAGTGGAAAAAAGGAAAGAGATATGTGAACGAAAAAATTATCTAGAATATGTGGGGAGAGAGGGAGAAGGGGGGAAGTTCTTATCTAGAAGGAAAGAAGGGTAGAGAGGGGAGGGGAGGAAGAAGAAGGTTGGTATGGAGTGAAAAAATAAAACATAGTGGAATGTGGGCAATAGAGAAATAAGGTAACTATGAAAGGCAGTTAGGAGTAAGATTTGTAAGTAAAATTGAACCATTATATAAATTTAAATCAACCAATGAATTAAAATATGGGGGAATGGAGGAGGGGAAAAACGTGGATACCCATAAAAAACAAAGTGATTGTTGTGGTTAGAGGTATATGTCTCTCCAAAGAAGAACGTACATCCTCTAAAGGGGCTAAGAGACTAGTATATTTCCTAATCTCTACCATAGAGGACATGCCGATCATGATTTTGGGTGTGTCCAAAACAAGAACAAGAGAAGGACTCCATGGGGAATCTTCAGTTTTTTATTCCTCCAACAATTTTTTGAACCATTTCCTTATGATTTTTCCATTCTTACAATCCACTCTGAGGTGACCATAGTAATAAGAATGACCGATGGATCCATCCTCATGGTTTTAGGATGTACCACATGGCATTGTCTAAGGTCACTCTAATTAAAGGCAAGGTTAAGAGAATTATTTGTCCTGGATAAATGAATGAGAAGAACTTATACTAAAATATGTTGAAATGCTTGTATTCCCAATTTGTGTGCCCACATTAAACAAGATACCCTTATAATCAAGGTTTTTTTATGGAAGAGCTTCCCATGTTGAATTGTAATAACATCTATAAGGCATAAATCCAAATTTGGTGCGACCAAAATCTATGCCATAACCATATAGCTATAGACTTTCTAAGTGTAGTCCCCTTCATAGAAACTACTGATAATTTTCCCACTCTCTTAGAAAACCCCCTCAGATTGGAGAAAAAGAAGGAGGCTAGGAAGGAAAACCCAAACTGATGTTACATATAGCTTTCCTTATGGGCATAGCAATGAACTGACTATCTCTTTAGAAAGAGGGCTTGAGAAACCCAACTCCATTATTTCTACAAAATTAATCCAACATCATCATTTGGAAATACTATCCATCCTAACCAACCTTTTATAAGAACAAGGTAGTGTGGGAAATAACCTAAATTGGTGAGGATTTTGTTTTTCCTATCAAAGTTTGCAACACATCCATGGTCATCTAATTGATAACAAAATTCCCAATGACTACCATTTTCTCCATCACTAAAATGTCCTTAAACTGAATGTCCTCCTCCAAAATAATACAAGGATATTTCACCTTTCTTTTTACACATTTATTATTAGGTTTTGTGAAACCTTATTTTCTAGCTCGAAGGGTGAGATTAGCTCCGTGAAAAATGTTTTCCCCTAAAAATTTTGGGATTC
The DNA here is from genome assembly GCA_000404065.3 of Pinus taeda. Classification (NCBI taxonomy): domain Eukaryota; kingdom Viridiplantae; phylum Streptophyta; class Pinopsida; order Pinales; family Pinaceae; genus Pinus; species Pinus taeda. Next base: position 8,527 of record APFE031612587.1, read on the forward strand.
AAAAAATTATTAAGGAAACCTAACAGATAACAAGGAAGATTAGATAAAATGGTTGGAAAGTGTAGAATTTCCTATACATTGACAAGCTCGTGCAATTTACTAAAGCACAAGACAATAATCTACTTCTATTTTGAACCAGCAGAATCAAATAGATCGATGAAAATAATATGAACAAGAACAAGACAAATCAATGGCACATAACACAATAAGTTTTCCTAGGGAAATCCACTGCTCACAACCCTGCCTATATGTATTGCATTAAATCAGAAATATCAGTGAAGATATAAAGCTTTCTCTAACTAGAATAATTCCACACAAGTATGCTCAAATCTCTACCCCATGTTATGATTATGTATTTTTTAGGTTGTGGGAGTAAATACATTGGACAACATCAAACCACTTTTGAAGTTGGGATCTAGCCTTACCAACTTCAGAGAGTGCTCTGTCTTTATGATTTAACTTGGTTTTTAAGTTGATTTTAGGCTAGTTATGATTATTCTAGGTTGTTTTTTTGGATTTGGTTGTTTGGTTTTCTTAGTTGATCTCATCAAAATACTTTCTTTCCATTGGGATATGGAGTCAAATAAATCTAGATGTTACACCAAAAGTTTAAAAGAGTAATCACAAAGCAAGCTAGTTACATTTACTGGATCTTTAAATTGAATCATGAAATGGAGAAAGGTGCATTTTAGGAGTGATTGAAAAGAATTTATGATTTTTCAATCAGACTTCAGAAGAAAACATACAGATTGTAAAAACAATCCAAATAAGGTGTTCAATTAATATATCTTATTTTTCACATTTCCTATTTTAGAATTAGATTTCAGATGATTAACATGCATAAAAATAATATTGAAGACACAATTACAGTAAGAAAAACATCACCAGTATATCCGAACATAAGAATCCTGTGAAGAATCTTTTTATTATTGCTGATCCAACAGTGTGGAAAAAGTAGACTGCTTGATAAAAAGAATTACAATGTTCAGGGACCACCCCTGAATACTTCAAATGAATGAAGTATTTAAACATAATTTCCAAAAAGTTTACAATTAAATCCTTCTTGACACAACATTCTATTATTAACTCCAAACTAACAAAATGCAGTAATGCGACTAAAAGATGTGAATTTGGTGAAGTGATATAGATATATCGAATTGCTTTGGTGGAGAGAAGTTATTGAGTGGCCATTATTCAGGTGTTGTGCTGGTGAAGTTGACCTTTTCTTTAATCCTCGAATTCAGATAACTTATCCCACCGCTCCTCATTTGGAATGGTAACTTTTGTTGACTTGAGGTAGATCTCATTGTAATATCCTCGAAATAAAGCCATGTAATTAATTAGATTAATCATGCGATTTAAAATCAACACTAAATTAATTAACTATTTAACATAGAATTTCATAAATATGAGTAGGGACAACTTACCTATGCCGATGATGTTTCTCAATTGTGATTTCGGGGTTGAACGCTAGATGAATTATGCTAACTACAAAAAAGTCTTGGGGATGACTTTCCACCCAACCATAGGCTCAGTTGCACAAAATCTTGCTACAACTGGCCACCCCTGAGCCCTTAATCAACGTACTACTGCCACGAAATCCTTTGTCTCACAACCCTATTCTCCCAAGAGAATGGATGATGGAATCATGGAATGATGGAATGCCTCTCATCTTCCTCACCATCTATTAAATAGAGCAAACATTGGAAGGGGAACCACATGCACACACTCCATGTGTCAACATGCAACTTTACTGCTTTCTTGTTTTAATTTCTTTTGCTTTTACTTTTTATGATAGCTTTGCTGTTTTTTACTGTTTTCTTGTTTTATTTTCTATTATATTTATTTAGAGCATTAGTATGTTATTTATTATTTTATTATTATTTATTATTTATTATTTTTATTATTTATTATTTATTATTAAGGGACATTACATACTCCCCCACTTTAAGGAACTTCATCCTGAAGTTAAGTTGAATTATTTAACATTTTATTTTGTTATTTATTACTTCATGTTTGTTGACACCCTCTACTGAACTACTTTAACCAGCAGGCATGGAAAGTTTCACAACACCTGGGAAATCCCAAGGAATCTCTGTCCTTTTTCCCACTTTGAAACCAGGCATAAACCTCCTCGGTCTATATCCTAGTCCAAGGTTGGCACCAAGGCTCGCACCTAACTCAGACATCCTCTTTCCCAAGGCAGGCATTTAGTACGGTACTCAATGACTCCTGGCATGTCGTAAGGTTGGCCCACTCCCTCCACAACTACTAAGGTGCACAACCCCAGGCATCGAAGTCCTTACACCCCCACCAGACTTCGGCATCCCTATCCAATAACAGGCAACTAGCCAAGAACATCAGGCACTTGGCCTCCTCAAGATGGTCCCATAGCCCTTCTAGAGATATCCATCAAGATCTACACAAGACAAAGGAACCACCGGCATATGTAGTGTTGATTGAGTTTGTCCCCGGCCCATATGGTGTTACATATTCTCCCTCGTGCATATGGGCTCACATGAGGTCATCAAATAAACTGGCCCTCTCGACCCATTTGTGGAGTCCTGTCAATCATCACACCTCAAAATGTAACCAATGCATTAGCTATACCATCATAGTATCATAGAAAATAATCCACATGTCACCATGAGAACATTCATCATTGTTAATCGCAACATTATGTATAATAACAAACTGCTTGCTCATGCATGTCATAAATTTGTATGCAACTATCACATGCTTCACCTCATGAAATACGATCATAAGTTATAACATCAACATTTTTGCATCAAATACATATCATGACTTCACATAATAAATGAACCACATGTCAATAAACATCATATTATAGCAGCATAATTCCTATGCCACATTATTCATATCATATCCATCTTGAGTATTCAACATTAAATACCTATCATTACATAGTAAATGAATATGTCAATATACCTTGACATAACATCATAATGCATGTGCATATCATCATCATCATATGGATACCTCATCACTATAAGAACCACATGTGCATCATTATCATCCTACCATTTTATCACGAAACCTCATGTAACATTATACTCAATATCATAACAGTTAATTAAACTAAACTGAAAATCACAGTGTACGATTTAGATGTATCATAAAGTTTAAACAATAAAACATGATTTAGATGCTCCATAAAAGTATCTGTCTTAGCTAAGTAAGCACTCCTAATTAGTTCACCACATATTTTAATCAAGTAAACAAGGAATTTCATTAAAAATAACATCTATGTATTTCCCGGTAGCTAACCCTAGGCTATATTGGTCCCACTAGACCATCATCTTATTAGGAGGGAGAAATGAGAACTTTATAAACAATGCAAACATCCTCCATTAATTACAAAATATATGAGATAAAACTCTATTACATTATTAGATAAAACAACTATAAAGATGTTTCTATCTTTACTAGTTTTTTCCTTTTTACGTTTCGTTCTTTTTAAGTTTTAAATGTTGCCAAACAAATGTGTTTTTTCCTTGTTGTCCAATCACTTAGATATTTATGTTTGGTGAGACTTTATTGGTCTCCCAATACACAGAAAAAAAAATCAAAATCGAAATCAACAAGGAATTTTAAATATAAACGTACAACAAATATAGATCCTATCTAGTTCTGGATACGGGTTGAATT
>APFE031612587.1:33562-54238 GCA_000404065.3 Pinus taeda
TATTCACTCAGCCAGATAATATTTTTCCTTTCTCACTAATAAATCGACTAATTACGCTCATATTTTTATAGTCGATCTGATCTCCCAACCTAATAGGTGAATAATGTAAACTTTGAAACGGGAACTGATACTGTTACCCGTTTCGTAGAGATAGCAAAAAAATGACCCGATTTTCAAAAGTGGTGATGCAGAATACACATGTTTTTTTTAGAACATGGTTTTTGGAACTTTGATTTTTTTTCATGTTCGAGGATGAAATCAAATTTTAGAATGGTAGTGATTTTCATGTTGATTTTAAAAAGTGAGTATTCTGCATCACACCTTTTTTTTAAAAGACCTATTTTTTGACTTTTAATTTTCTAATGTGTGAAATGTGAAAAATTATTTTCTAAATTCGATAGTTTTTGAAGTCGTCATCTTATTCATATTTTCTTGTTCTCTATCTTTTTTTTTTTTTTAGGGGGGTTTTTATTGTTTTGCGTTTTTAAATTAGAAAGTTGATAGTTTGAATTTTAGATAATCTACATATTTATACATCCTTAATTAATTTTTCAATCCACATGAAATAATTGTTTCTAAAAAACCACATTTTTAAACAATGGACATAAAAATAACCATTTTAAACATAAATATAACAAAAAAACTAAACGTTTTGATAATTTTTTGCCAGAATTAACATGTCAAAATCACAATTTTTATACAAAAATATTAACTAAAAATGATCAAATAATAGTTTTTTTTTATGAATTTCATGTCAAAAAAATAATAATAACAACTTTTTTTTCAAAAAATAATAATTAACTTAAAAATCAATGCGAAAATCACAAATTACAAATATTGAACACATAACAACTTTAATTCATTGATTATTCTTTTCATGAAATGTCAGAGTCAAAACATTGCAAAGCTTGATTTCCAGGTATAACTTAAATTTAATCAACAATGTCACGTAATCCAAACACTTCGTCCTCTAGAGTTTCATCATTGTCATCTTCCACAATATTTCCTGCTTGCTTTTGCACAATTCCTCTTCTAATGGGTCTTTGATGTCTGCAAATCTCCCAATATATGTCTTTCCAAACATTCCATGTAATGGTGGGGTTGGGGTTCCTTTGCCTTTTTGGCCACACGTGATTCATTAAATTCCCCTTTCCTCAACCCAATTTCTTGCATTTCATCTGGAAGGCCCGCCCACCCGGCCCACCCGGGTCGAATATCTTACAGGGATTTTCAATCCCAAGCAAATATTGAAATATTAATATACAATTCATATTAATGAATAATTTGCTATAAAATAAATAAATAAACCAAGTATATCACATAATATCATAAAATGAATTATATTTCTTATCCCAAAGAGAACCTGATGTATTACATAATGTCATATATCATCTAGGTTGTAAAATGCAAAGCCAAATCGCACCCATAAAGATCAATAAATATTTTTCAAATAACTATTATATTAGTGATTATGCTGAAGAATATGAAGTGTATGAGTACAGAAAGCTAAGGATGAAAATGGAGTATAGAAACATTAATTCTCACTATGTTAATAAGAAGAACAATGAGAATAAAAATCTACTAATATTGTGCTGGTGATTCATTGGTTCCAACATCCTGATTTGTTTGTGTCAATCTTTGCAACAAGGATGTCGTGCCAACAATTCTAGACGATGAACAAATAAACACTTTAATACCTACTATGACCCACACTTTAATACCTACTATGACCCATGACCTACTGCCTTTACTTTGAGATACTCTAAAAAGACATTCACAAGTCTTAGATTCCTAACTAGCTTTATTGCTTCCCTGCTGTCTGAATTTCAACCTCAGCAGCCAACACATTCCTTTGATAATCATGTTCCACTTTCTTTATAACATGGGCTGCTGTGTTGGCTGGCTCTTTAAACTTGGCATATATATCACCTTTGTAGAATTGCCTCGTTCTCAGGAAAAGAATAAAAGAAATCATGGCTCCAAAAAGCGTTACGGTTGTCATAATGATAAACAAAAGATAAAAAAAATTATGCTCAGTGCAAGTAAGTTCACTCTGAGACGAACAAGTCCCAAGAGCAGTACACTGCTTTCTTGCCTCTTGGTCATACATGTGCCCCACACCTCTGACAGACAGAAGATAAACTCCCAAGGGGCTCGCAACCGCTCCAAAATTATAAAGAGTGGCATAATACTTGATACCAAATATCTCTAAGACGACTGCATTATTTAGAGGCTACTGAGCTCCCAAACACAGTCCATTTATAATGGACTCTATGTTTTTGAAAATTGATACAAAAATAACTCCGGTTAGCTTAAAAATGTACTATAATTAAATTGGACAAATAGTTATAAATAATTTTGTTTGTAAAATGTGATGATATTTTTTGGATATATAGTAATTGATGAGTCATAAGATATGTGGTTTAAGTATTAAGTTTTTATGTGCTTCTTAATGAAATTTCAATATGGTTACTTTTTTTAATTTATATGGTAAAATAGATCTTAATTTATAATTACTATTTATATTTTATATATTTAATGTGATAGAGGGTTTAGATATATATGAAAAATAATTATAATATTTTTCATTTTAGATTTAACTAAAAAAATGTTATAAAATTAAATTAAAATAAAAATTTATAAATATGCTGATTGTGAATTGAGAAATGGTTTTCTTGCATGTGATATTGACGACACATAGTATTGGCCCATGGTATTGTAACAAAACATATTTACAAGTTAATAACATTTACAATATACTCTCCGTGAATATCCATGGTTAAAAATATTGTTATATTGTAAGTATTAACGTTTTTCATGTTAAAAAAAAACTTTAAGGAATGCATTTCTATTTTTTTATTTCAATTTAAGTGTTTCATCATTAGTATGAAACCTAACCCAATTCCTAAATCCATCAATATAAAATATCTTATAAATTAGAATATATGTTTTTATTTTTCGAAAATTAAAACTAAATAAAAAGGATTAACAATATTCTAAAAACCCTATATGATCACAATCAAGTAATTGAAAATGAATACCATTTGATAAAAGTAATTACAATATACACTACCTTTAGTCACATGTAACCCAATAATATAATTTTCGTCAACAAATGATCCCACATTCTGTTAGATGACATCCCTAGCCTTTTTTATGTGACTGACCTTCAGAGGCTCCAATTAACGAATTCTCGACCCTTCTACATTATATACTCCTTTATGACACCTCTTCCAATAGACACATTCTCTACCTCAATCTCTTATTGATTCTAGACCAATGATCATGTGGACCTATCAATGATCAATCACATAAATTTTTCTAATTCTAAAGGAAAGGTTTAGCTCCTAGTTCAAAGGAAATTTGCCTCCTTTACATTTTTTATAATGTGTTTCCTTGAACTACCTAAACTTAATTGTAGCAATCCTACAACATAATTTTCCTATTACAAATATAGAGGTGTAATTAGATAAATGGACAAAATATACAAAATATAAATAATGTTTGATTTAACTTCTAGCTTAGGCATTCATAAATAATTCACAAAACACTCTAACATGTGTGTTCCTTCATTCATTCACATATTCTACATAAGGTTACGCAATCCCTCTCCTAGACTAATTTACATGGAATTCTCCCTTCTGGACCTCGTGAACATACTCAGCCTCTAATCCTTCCTATTCTACTTTTCCCTCTCGTGCCCCTTAGGCTCCAAATTTTACAAAAGGATTCTGAACTGGAATCAATTCAAATCCCCAAGTTTCTCAATAATCCCTATTCTAGGATCCTTTAGATCCACGAAATCCTCACAAATCTATTCTTATCCTAGATTTCTCTATCTATCTCAAATTCTCAATATCTCTTAATAGAATTAGACCTAATTACAAACCAATTATAATAATACTACAATCTTCATATAATTCCCTGTAAACATTGAGAGTTACAAATAATTGACAATTAGGGAACCATATACCTTAATATATGAAAGACCTCTAGTTCTACTAAAATGTATTTCACTTGGACGTTGGATGCTCCTACATCATAATTCAAATGTGAAAATGATTGATGATCTCCTAACCTTCTACTTCCATATGCTGATTAAAATTCTCCTAGATATGAGACTTTATGTTTCAACTATTTTTCTGCTTTCTTGCAATATTCTCTTTCTCTATGTTAGGAATTGTAGCAAGAAAGGCTCAATTTGACTTGTGCCTTAGTCAAATTGAGCAATTCAATTTTCCACGTTAGCAGGATGACTTGGATGACAGTTAAATTGTGTGACATGGCTTTGTCTCCTATTTATATTAGCTAATTCGATTCGGTAGCCTTGGAGTAGAGTTGTGTTTGTGGTGATTGCTAAATTTTAGCAATTTAGTTCACTTAATTTCATTTGTACTAAATTATCTAAGCTCTAGTAATTCTTTGAATGTTAGTTGAGTTGTTATGCTTCTTTTCAACTCAGTTTCCTATAGTTAGCTAGTCAAGCAACAAAAAATAGCCTAAACATGAATGGAATTTGAATTTCCTAGATGGAGTGGAGGAAAAGGCACATTGTAATTATCAATTGTATACTAGTTGAGTGTATAGGCTTGGAAATTAGGCAAGTGATAATTTCCCTTGGAATTGTGCAAGGAAATAAGAGGAATTTGAGGAGCTTGCATAGGCTAAGTGTTTGCTAGTGATATTCATTGAGCTAGAGAATAGATTTACAGTGCAGGGTGTGCTTCAGAGTTGACAAAACTCATTGTAATATATCCTCATTTCATCTGAATTAACACAAAGAAAGAGAGCGGTTTTCTTGATTTGGTTTCCCATGTAAATCATTGTGTTATTTTTATTTTTATGGTTTCATGTCATTGCACGTGTTTCTAAATTGTGATTTCCATTCCGAAGAATTATAGAGGAAATTTTTAATATCTTGTTTTCAGTTCGAATTCATCAATAGTATCAAATTTCTATTAATTTCTACATGGTATCAGATCCCTAAAATTACATTAGAAAAAATTTATTCGAACTTTTGGGTCATAGATTTCAAATTGCATATTTGTGAACAATTTTCTTGAGTATCGGGAAGATGTCTTTCAAGGGATTGATATTGGAGTATTCCCTAGAGGGAAACTCAAATTCCATGGCTTGGAAGGAAGAACTAGAGTTTTCTCTTGATGATATTAGAGTATTGGAATACATCCAAACTAACATCGTGAAACCAACAACATCAGATGCTTCGTAGTTAGACCATTGGAAGAAGGACATTGTAAAATCTAGGACGATCATCCTAGACATGTAAGGGACTGCATAGTCACAAATTTATATGGAAAGGAGACTCCATTTTCTATGTGGAAGACCCTCATAGAATTATTCAAATATAGTAGTGATGTTAGGAAATTGGGCTTGAAGGAAAAGTTCCAAAACTTCAGGATGAAGAAAAATGAAATCGTAGTCCAATATCTCTTAAGGTACACTAAGGTTTGAGATTAGCTCGGAGGGGTTGGAGGAAATGTACCATCAATTGATCTAGTCAGCCTAGATTTCCTAAGCTTTCCAAAGTCCTGGCATAGTTACCAAGACTCTATAAATGGAAGGGAAAATTTACCAAATTGGGAGAGTCTTTGGTTCGATTTGGTACAAGAAGAGAACAAACGGAACAATCGAGATGGAGTAACATCTAGAGCTAAGGAAGAAGATAATTTTTCCTTAATTGTGACGGGAAATAAATTTAAGGGAAGGAAGGCCAAAAAAAGCCACATTATAGGCATAAAAATGATAATAATAAGGACCTAAGAAAGATAAATCATTTTCACTGCCACGAATATGGGCACTATGCAACAAAATGTCTACATACGAATTCTAACAAGAATCCTTCAGGAGAATTAGGAGTTGAAGAACTTCCCTCATAGTTTGAATTAGACATCACACTAATTCTATGCATGACTATCGTTGTGATGGGGAATGTGTGGTACCTAGATTAAGGTTCCTCATTCCATATGAAAACATGCAAATAATTCTTCAGTGGCCTAGAGGAGAAGGATCTCCATATGCACATAGAACTTGGGTATGGTGGGAGGAACAGTACCAAAGGAATTGTAACTGTGACCTTTAAGAGGGTTTGAGGCTCCCATATTCATCTAAAAGATGTTATGTATGTAATTGAGCTGAAGGATAATTTTATATTTGTAGCTATAATGGAGGATAGAGTCTATCATATTGTTCTCATTAAGGTGAAAGCCTTTCGAAAACATCTAAGTATGAGGCAAGTGAAATAGATTGTATTTAGAGTGAGATATCTCTATAAACTTGAGGTGAAAGCTTGTGCTGCACTGAGTAGTAAGACATAAAATGTGTGAAGTCGATATGTTGGAGAACTTTGGCACATGCGCATGGGTTACCTACACCATGGGGACTTAAAATTCATGAAACACGTTACCACAGGTCTCTCAAAATGGACCCTTGACTAGCATGATGTATAAAAGGCATGCCGATTGAGAAAACATGTGAAATCCACCTTCTAGTGTTAGGATAGCAGAGCGGGAGAAATCTTGGAGCGAGTCCACTCTGATATCTATGGACCATTTTCTACAACCTCTACAATAAAACATAGGTATTATGTAATTTTTGTTGATGACTTTTCTAGAAAGTATTTGATTTTATTCATGATGAAAATGAATGAAGTGTTTTCCAAATTTGTTGAATTCAAAGCATTTGTTGGAAAAGAGACTGGTCAAAAATTGAAATCACTAAGAAGTGAAAATGGAGGAGAATTTGTTTCTTACCCATTAAAGGAGTTTTGCACCAAAGAGCGTATTGGAAGAGAACTAATAGTAACTCACAACCCACAAAAAAATGGAGTGGCTGAAAGGAGGAACATGAGCATATTTGGAGCTGCAAGAGCTATGTTATATGATCAAGTTCTGCCATTGCATATATGGCTAGAGGCATGCAACATAGAAGTTAGAGATGGATCCCTCACATAATACTTGGCATGATCACACCTGAAGAAAGCTAGATGTATCTCATTTTTTAATTTTTGGAGCTATTTTGTATTGTCATGTCTCCATGGGTAGTAGGAAGAAGTTTGAGCCTACAACTGAGATGGAGGGTTTTGTAGGGTATAAAGATACTCCACATAACTATAGGGTACATTTTCCCTCACTCAGGGTGACTGTAGCGAGCAGATATGTCAAATTTGATGAGGAAAAGGTTGTCAGATGATCTCTAGAGTGAGAGTTGTGTATCCCACCAGATGAGGAGTTGTTAGCTCCTAAGGAGGAGCCTCGAGTAAATATTCATGACATTTTGGAGTAGACACTTATGGAGGAGCAGAGAGAAAGAAGATTGGAGACGCCCACTCAACCAGAAACTTCCATAGAGGGCATGAAGAGAACCAAAGAAGCTCACATATTGGTGCAAGATGCAATGGACAATATGGGAGCTCCTACATCCTTGTGCAAGTAGAGGAGGTCACCAGATAGGTACATTGGGTATATGTCTCTCATGACAGAGTTCATTGAGTTAGATCCTTCTTCATTTGAGGAAGCAGTTTCTCAACCAATGTGGGTTGACGCCATGGTGGAGGAGTATCACTCCATCATGAAGAAAAGTGTATTGGAGATGGTTCCAATATCATAGACAAAGTTATTGGTTGGTTCCAGATGGATTTACATAGTGAATCACACAACTACTGGTAGTATCGAGAAGTACAAGCATAGATTTGTGGCCAAAGGCTTCTCTAATGTAGAGGGAGTCGACTTTGATGAAACATTTATCTTAGCGGTAAGATATCCCTCGATAAAAACCATTCTAGAATTATTTGCATAGCTAGGGTTGAAGATCCATGAGATGGAAGTGAAGACCACCTTCCTTAATGGTGTTGTTGAGGAATAAATTGACATATATTAGCTAGATGGATTTGAGACATATCATAGGGAGTCACACATGTGTAGACTCAGGAGATCCCTATATAATATCTAGTAGGTGCCCCGAGCATGGTACACTCGGATTGATAGAAATCTCGGTGGATTGGGCTTCACAAAAAGTGAAGTAGATCTAAATATCTATCACATTGTGGTAGATGGAAAGTTTCTTATCTTGGTATTTTATGTTGATGACTTAATATCTATAGGGGATGAGAAGTTGATCCTCTCTTGGAAGGAGGACCTTGCAAGAGAATTTGAGATGAAGGGCATGGGATTGATGCATTATATTCTTGGGATGGAAGTATGGAAGGGTAATGGTGAGTTGTTTGTCAGTCAGGGGAATTATTCCTCTTAAATACTTCAAAGTGTTCACATGGAGAAATGAAAGCCTATGGACACTCCTCTAACTAAAAAATAGAGGATAGAGGATTCCTCTTGAGGAGAGGGAGTAGGTGCTACCATCTACATGTAGCTTGTGGGATCCTTTATTTATCTGTTGAAAATAAAATCTAGACATACATTATGTAGTTAATCACTTCATTCAAGCCATGGTGAAGCCTAGTAAGTTTTATTAGAAGGCATCAAAGCATGTGTTAATATACTTGAGAGGCACAACCAAGTATGGATTATGGTACAAGAGGACATAAGGAGTGAAGATCGAAGGCTCACAAATGGAGATTGGGAAAGGAGTCCATAAGATAAGAAAATTACTTCAGGTGCTATCTTCAATGTAGGTTCTACAATTATTTCTTGGTATAGTAGGAAATAGAGGCATGTAGCACTCAGGTTAGCGGAGGTTGAATGCATGGTTGCAAGCATGTGAGTCCATTTGGATGAGAAAAATAATTGTGGGTCTTTTAGTCAAGAGTTGGATTCAAAAGCATTCTTTTGTGATAATCATAGTTGTATTAAACTCTTTGAGAATCTGATATTTCATGATAGGTCCAAGCACATTGATATCAGGTATCATCACTTGTGGGGTTGTGTGCATAGGTGAATTATGATGCTATAATACATTCCAAATGAGGAGTAGGATGCAGATATATTGACAAAGACATGTTAAGAGGAAAATTAAAATTCCACAGGTGCAAGATAGGGTTGGTGAAAAATCCCTTTCTTGCTAAGAGGGAGTGTTCAAAATTGCAGCAATAAATGCTCAATTTGACTAGTGCCTTAGTGAAATTGAGTAATTTGATTTTGCACTGAATTGGATGGCAATTAAGTTGTATGGAATGGATTTTTCTCCTAGTTAGATCAAATAATTTGAGTTTGTGGGCTCGGAGTAGTGTTGTGCATGTGGTGATTTCTAAATTTTAACAATATAGTTCTTTCTCTTAAATCCCTTAGCAAGGTTGAGTTTCTTGATCTTAAGTCCCTGAGGGATGACCCTGACATTGTCATCCTTAAGGCAAACAAAGGTGGAGTTGTTGTCATTCTTGACAAATCTGATTGTGTCCACAAAATGGTGGATCATCTATCTAATAGTGGGAGTTACATCAAGTTCAAGAAATTTCCACTTAATTCCATTTCTAAAGAGGTTGCTTCTACAATCAAAACAGATCCATCTCTCAATCCTCCATCCCGAAAACTCATTGAGAGCAAGCCCCTCACCCCCAGAATCTATGGCCTTACGAAGATTCATAAATTTGGTGCTCCTTTGAGACCTATCATTAATAACATAAGTGGACCAACCTACCCTCTTCCCAAATTCCTTGACTGAAGCTCAAACCTCTTATTTAGGAAATAGGGAAATCCCCTCTTAATTAGGATCTCAATTTCTCCTAAATTGTGAAATGAAATAGGAGGACAATGGAGTCCGTCCCATCCTTGAATAGGCTAAGCATTGGCTAGAGATAGCCATTCAACAAGAGAACAAATTTACAATGTAGGGTATGCTTCAGAGCTAAAGCAAGTCACTGTAATAGTTTCTCATTTCATCTGAATTAAAGAAAAGGAACAAAGAGGTTTTTCCCAGTTGGGCTTTGGCCTGTAAGTCATTGTCTTACTATGGTTTTGATGGTTGCATTTCATTGAATGTGTTTCTAAATTGTGATTTCCATTCCGTAGAATTGTAGAGTGAATTTTTAATCTCTTTATTTTATCTTGAATTCATTAGTAATGGAAAATTTCTACTAATTTCTACACTCTACTATCTTGTTTCATTGTTTCTTGCACATTTCCCTTTCTAGGATCCCATTTCTTGCTCTACTACCTAATGATAATCAATCTAATGCAATCACTCTCCATCCATAATAGCTTTTCACTGATTGTTCTTCCCACTTTATGGAAATTCTCTCTAGGTACATCCACTCATTCTCACAAAAATATTCCATCCAATGATTTACATGCATAAGTTCAAAATTTCAGTGTACATGTCTACTCCAACAAAATCATATTTTGAATCTTGCTAAAATGACAGATTTTCCACAAACAATGTATACCTTTATATAACCTTTCCTCCATAAATTTGTTTCATTCTCCATTAATATGATTGTCCTCTACTGTCATTTATTCTTTAGCAAGTTCCATGCCTACTTTGTAATCATGCATGGCCTCTTTCAATATTTCTTATACTTCTTCAACTAAAGTATCTCATTAGGTGCTCAAAATTAGGCTCAAAAATAAAAGAGTCATAATATTGATAAACTTAGCTTCAAATCAAAGAGCACATCATTCGGAATCCAACAGTGTGAACCACACTTGATTCCAAGCTCATATGCAAAAGTTAGAGAAAGTAAAAGTTTAGGTTTGACTTGGACACATGGCAAGATTGAATGATGTGGCAAGGCCCTCTAGTGAATGAGGAGGCACCAAGTGGCACACTACCATTTGCCCCCACATATCGCAAATCGCAAGTCACAGGCGGATCGTTGTGATGTGATAAATCCGAATCACACTTCACAAAAGATAGGTGGAAAGGTGTTAAAGGATTGACCCCGAAGTTGTGATGTGATGGATCGACAAGGAAAAAGCAATGTGATAAATCATCCGCTAGTGTACCCAGGTTGTGATGCGATAAACACAATCATAGATCACAATTGTTGCGGGAAAATTAAGACCTGCATTAGGTTCTCCGTCGATTGTGAAATGCGAAAGGATCCTAGATGCGATGTGACTTTAGGTTTTGTTAATACTCCGATCGTGTTTGCCACATTGTAATCGCACATCGCCCACCATGATCACAAGACCTGAAGCCCACTAGTTCTCACCAATTGCGATTTGTGATGAACAGTCAACCGAGAAATTATGGCTTGTCACACGGTGAAATGTTCGCCTAATAGTGCATTTTTGGGGCTAATTTGTATGATCATGCCGGAAATGGGGTAATTTGTGGAGTGAATAATTGGAAAATTAGGGTAATTCATAAATTGTTTAGTTTATCACTAAATTGGATGCAAAAATAGGCTACATAGCCATTTTTGGACATTATGGACTACTTGGAGCAGGTTTCAGAAGAATTTGAGCATTGTAAACACAAAGCTTTACACTTTTGAACATAATAGAGGGGCCCAAGCCATTGGAAGCTGGACTAAGGAGAGGTAGCCCAAGAGGGGTGAACTCCTTTATCATGTGCTTAGTGTAATGTGTTTTTTATGATGTTTTGTACATGTTTATGTTGTTTTTAAATTTCTTATTTATGTTAAATTTGTCATCAAATTAAGATAAAAACTCTCCATTTCCCTTTGCAAAAATTGATGAATCCTTAAGCATAATGAAAGAATTTTGTTTATAATCTAAGGAAGATCTTGTCACTACAAAATAATATTCTAAATCAAATCAATTTGGTATCAAAGCACTAGGTTTTGATTTGTGAAAGAAGGATTTAATTGTCTGCAAGTTTATGTCATGCTTAAAAGGTTAAAACTCAAAAGAGGTGAACAAAATCTGGTCAGAAGCCCTGAAGTTGGGTCAAGGGGAAGAAGAGAAAGGTTTCCACAATCTCTAGCACCAATTCAGCCTCAAGTTTCAGTTGAGACTCCAAAGGTCATGTCTCAAGAAGGAGAACCTACAAACATGACAAAAGATGAGAAGATATTTAGAAATGATTTCTTTGATATGACAGAGATGTTGAAGGACCTCTATGAAGAGAGGAATAGAAGGTTGTAAGGAGAAAGTTCCAAACCTCCCAAAGTAGAAGTATCTTGAAGAGGAGGTAATGGGAATGGAGACAAACCTCCACCCACTCTGCCATCTTGTTCATCTTATTTTTCATAAGCACCTTCACACTCTTCCACTAACACAACCCTTACTCATACTCATCATCATTCTTCAAAAGGAACTGGTAAATCACCTTTGTTAAAACTTGACGTTAAATTCGAGTTTCCCATGTATAATGGTGAAGTGAATGTAGAGAAGCTTGATAATTGGATTCGTAGTTGGAGGTCTATTGTAGGATTCAAAACTTTCAAGAGGATTACATAAAGATTCAATTAGTTTCCTTGAGAATGGAGAATACAACACTAGTATGGTGGGAATCAAAACACCAACAGGAGATTAGAAAACATGATAACGTCTCAATTTCTTGGAATGATTTCATTACTACAATCAAAAGAGAATTCTACCCTCTAGCTTATATGCAAAAATCCATCATGAATTGGCAAAACTTTAGAAAACTTAAAGATCAAAATGTGCAATATTACACCCAAGAATTTAGAAAAAGGTCTCTGACGTTAGGTGTAGATTTGTAATCACAGGACACTTTGTTGAAGTACATAGGGGGTTTATACAGTTACCTTAGGCATATTGTCTTAATGTTTAATCCCAATAATCTAGATCATGTATGGGTGCAAGCCACTCATCTTGAGGCAAGAGGGAAAAACACCCCAAAATAAGGTAGCAAAAAGCCATTTGAAGGTAAAGAGAAAGGAAAGGGTTTCAAGGGGAAGAAAAATGCATCCATTAAAAGGGAAGAAGAGAAAACAAATATGTAAACAATGTTCCATATAGGGTCAAGCTCACTGTTGGAAGCATCATCCTGAAATGAAACCAATGGAATTCAACAACAAAGGAAAAGAAAAGACAACTGTAATCACTCAAGAAGAGGATTTGGGATCTGAATCGGGTGACGAAACTAAAATCACAACCATGGGGTGTCAAGGAAAGGAATCCATTACCAGCACTAGTTCTTCAAACTGACAAAATGAAACTCCAAATTAAAAGAGGCGAATATAACTGTTTCATATGAGGGTAATCTCAAAACATAACAAGATTGATACTTTGTTTGATAGTGGCTCTCAAGCCAATCTTATCTCAGAAAACATTGTCAAGAGTTTAAATATGGAAAGTGTTCCACATCATAAAATGTATCCGTTTGGATGCATGCATGACAATGCACAATTGCAGGTTACGAGAAAGCGTAAGCTGAGATTCACCATCACTGCAAATTTCATAGATGATGTGGAGCTTGACGTTGTGTCATTAGATATTTGTGGCATTGTTTTGGGCAGTCTTTACCTTTATGACATAAAAGTTGTCTTCCATATATCTGAAAACAAATATCATTTATTCAAAAATGGAGTATAATATATTGTGAGATATCACAACAAAAATCAAATCTTTCAATTGTTAATGCAGTGCAGATGAAAAGACTAATGAATTCGAGCAAGAATCTTGTGCTTCTCATGATCAAACCTGAGAATGATATTGATTATGAAGCATTTGATGGTTGTAATTCGAATTTGAAAATTGATTTTGTTGATGTTGTTAACCAATCTGATGAAATATTTTAGGAATCAAAGGGATTACCTCCCAAGCGGGGAATCGAACTTGTGTTACAGTTGCAACAAAAGTGTCTTCTTTATGACATTGGCATGTAAATGATGTTAGTGATGGAAAGAGTGGAAATTGAGACACAAATCTAGGGTTTGTTAAATAAAAGGATCATTCGGCCTACTCCTTTACCGTGTGGTGCACCTGTTTTTTTGGCGCCCGAGAAGAATGGTAAGCATTTCCTTGAATGGGATTGAAGAAGTGGTTCTCATCAAAGTAGATTTGTTGAAGGAGATATAGGGAAGATGGCATTCAAAACTAGACAAGGTTTATTTGAATGGCTTCTTATGCTTTTCGGTCTTTGCCATGGTCTTACTACTTTTACGCATATGAAGAAAGATGTCTTGAAGTCATTTGTCGACGAGATAGTCTATTTGGGTGAAATTTTCATTTTCGAAAAATTTCATTATGAACATGTCATGTGTGAGAAAAAAATACTTGATGTCGTATGTCAGGAACATTTGTTTTTGAATATGTCAAAGTATATGTTGGATAAATATTCTTTGTTGTACTTGAGTAGTGAAATTGGTTTTTCCAAGCATGTTCAAGTTTCCAAAGGCTTTTTCGCAGTCTGCATGGTACATGGAGAAGGTGAGCTAAAGCTAGACCTCTTCAAGATTGATGTCTTAATAGTCTGTGGTGGTATTGACTCCATTCCTACAGAAACAAGTGAAATAATTATACATCCCCGTGAACACATAGATGCATTTTCTCTTCTCGCAATTTGCGTAGGAAGACTCAAGAATGTCATTTGGATAAGACATTTTTTGGGAGAAGCCCAATGTTGGAGGAGAAATTTTGTTAGTTTTTCTTTTATTGTATTTCATTTTCATTCATTGGTAGTTGTACAAAAGGTATCCCAGTGGCAAGGCAAACAGTGAGAGTCATTTAATGTTTTAAAACAAAATATCAGTACAGTGCTAGTACTTACACTTCTAGAGTTGAGATAGTCATTTAAGTTCCAGGTTGCTGAATGTGACTATGCCATGGCACTGTCTATTTACAATATGTTAAGCCCATTTCTTTTCATTTAAAAATTTCCAATGATAAGAAAGGTATAAGAATGGTATAAGTGACAAGTTTGTTGATGTAATTTATAGGCCTATAGTTTGTATAACTATTTTCCTCAACCTTCATTTTTTTTTACATAAAAGTTATGTTCAAAAAAATACATACTTTCAAGATGTATATTCGAGCTTGAGTCATAGGAATCAAATGGAGGACTTTGTTTAGAATTTGCATCCTAATGTATTGTATCATCTTGATAAGAAGAATGTTTTTAGTGATGGTAACATGGACAACACCAAAGAGTTCATTGAACGACTCCAAATGGTACATCAAAAAATGGAAGAACAACTTGAAAAGGTTAAAGGCAAGTACACAGAAAGACAGAACAAGAATCATGGAGATCACAAGTTCCAATTCAATGATCAATGGATCAAGATTGGAAAGGTGAGGGAACTGTACCCTCACCTATTGGTCACTTGGAAGTGATCTTTTGAGGTCCAAAAGACTTCCAATCGGGAGGAGTGATCAGGTGCTCAAAATTAGGCTAAAAAATAAAAGTGTCAGAATATTGTTAAACATAACTTGATATCAAAGAGCTGGTCATTCTAAATCCAATGGTGTGAACGACACTCAAATCTGAGCTTATATGCAGAAGTTATAGCAAATCAAATTTCAGGTTTGACTTGGACACATGGCACGATTGGATGATGTGGAAAGGCCCTTCAGTGAATGACGAGGTCCCAAGTGGTAGGCCACCACTGGCCCCCTCATATAACAAACTACAGGTCACAGGTATATCTCGTTAAAGTATCGGCCCCCGAGCAGGGAAGGGTTGTGATACGATAAATCACAATCGCACTTCACAAAAGACAGGGGTAAAGGTGTCAAAGGATCAACCCCGAAGTGACGATGCAATGGATTGACCCAGTAGAAGCAATGTGATAAATGGGCCCCAACGTACGCAGGTTGAGATGTGATAAATGTAATCGAAGATCACAATCGTAACTTGCAGGAAAAAAATACCTGCATTAGGTTCTCCCTCGATTGCGAAATGTGAAAGGATCCTGGATGTGATGTGACTTTAGGTTTGAGTTAATACTCCTATTAGGTTCGCCACATCGCAATCGGATGTCACCCGCTATGTTCACAAGACATTAAGCCCGCTGGTTCTCACTGATTGCAATTTGTGATCAACAATCGACCGATAGATTATGGCCTGCTTCGCAGTGAAATTTTCGCCTAGTTAGCCCGTTTTTGGGGCTAATTTGTAGGATTATGCTGGAAATGGGGCAATTTGTGGAGCGAATAATTGGAAAACAAGGGGAAGTCATAAATGCTTCTATTTATCACCAAATTGGATGAAAAAAGAGTCTAGATAGCCATTTTTGGACATTCTGGACTGATTGGAGCAAGTTTCAAAAGCATTTGAGCATTGTAAACATATATTTTTACACTTTTGAGCATAATAGAGAGGCCCAAGCCATTGGGAGATGGGCCAAGGATATGTAACCCAGGAGGGGTAAACTCCTTTATCATGTTCTTGTTGTAATGTGTTTTTGTGATGCTTTGTACATGTTTATGTTGTTGTTCAATTTCTTATTTATGTTAAATTGTTCATAAAATTAACATAAAAACTCTCCATTTCACTTGCAAAAATTGATGAATCCCTAAGTACAATGAAAGCATTTTCTTTATAATTTGAGGAAGATCTTAGCACTGCAAACTGATATTCTAAATCAGATTAGTATCTCTAAGCTAGCCCATTGTTCCCTGCATGTCTTTTTCTTCTCTGGAGGGCCCAATACACTCGTTGAATATGCGTATCTTTCCATTTTACTGATTAAAGGATGTTGCCTCCTCTACTAAGATGAAAAATTTATGAGTTTGTTTATCCTTATATTCATCGCTAAATGTAAACACAAACCACTCATTAGTTTTAAAACCATGAGACTTCACAACCTATTTAGATGCTTACAACACCCTTTCCTCATGCAGCATTGGAATCTTTAATCCATTCATCAAGTCTTCATTCACTTCTTTCACTATAATAAATTGTTCCTTAGTTTAACCATCTTGAAGTTATGTATGCACAAATTTATCAAACTTAGTCGTCTCTTCAAAAACTAGAAACTTCTCTAATTAGGAATCTCATATTGACATAAAAAACTTTCAATCTCATGTTTTTCTTCCATAGATGCATTTTTTCATTGCATATGTTATACACCTTGATTTCCTTTACAAAATAATTCTACCTTCTTTCCTCTTCCAAGAAAGTTAAAATTTTATTTTCTTCCAAAATTTATAAAAATGATTTGTAATTATTCTTCATACTTCACAAGAACATTAAAACGTTGTTCTTCTTCCCTACCTTGAACAAAATTAATGTTCTTTCCATCATCTGCAACAAATCCTACATGCACACAGTAATTATCAAACTTAAAATTATTAGGACCTTTAGCCTCAACATATCATTCTAGAACCCTATGTTGATATTCCAAATTACATGTGATGCTCTTAAATGGTATCCTCTTCGCATATTCATTGTTATAATTCTCTCTAAGGATTGATCTTTGCCCTAATTCACATTAGTGAACTTCCATCTTAAACTCAATTGCTATGAGTTCTTTTTTCAACCTAGAAATTAGCCTTTTCTTGAGCTTCACTTGTAATGAATGACATCGTACCTTCTTCTTCTTTGTTATCCATCCATATCCATGTTCTCATAGAAACCTCTTTATATTCCTGAGTTCTACTCTTAACTCAACCAGTTCCCCCTCAAAATCCTCATAAACCATCTACCTCATGTCAATTATTTTTAAATTATCGTCCACCTAATTGTGACTTATCTTTGAAACCGTACTATGACTATATGTGGTCATTCTCACTTCCTTGTTCTATGGACTCTCCTTCTCCAATTGTGAGCTTCAAAAATCCTTGTCCATTTCTGTAACGCATTTGTCGCTTGCCACCAGTACCAAGTCACCCTCTTAATAGACTCTCTTCTTCTAGCTCACTTTATTAGAAACTCTTCTCGAGCACTCCTTGTCTTCAACTTCCAAAGTTGTTGGATTTTACATTCTTGATTTATCACTTTTTCACTCTTGTTTTGAGAACTCATGTTGTCCCATTCTCAAAAAATTTATCCGTTGTTGGTATTTTTCCATAGTTTACTTCTTCTGAGAGCTTTTCTTGCTCCCTCTTTATCTTTCACAGTGTTACTTGTTATATGGTTGTTGCCTTCCTTTTATCTGCTCCCTACAAACACAAATTCTTATAACCAAAGTTAACATAAAACATTTAAATCAATCCTCATAATATCTTTACAAAGATCTCATCTACCAATAGGAATATTCCTTCTTGAATCAACTTCTTTCCATGAGCAAATGTACTTGAAATTTCCCTCATACCTCCTAGGGTAGAAAATCTGGGGAACGAGAATAATTCCTTTCAACAAATGATCCTGCCTTTTGTTAGATGACATCCCTGGTCTTTGTTATGCGATGGAACTTCACAAGGTCTTATGGACCAAGTCTCATCCCTTATACATTATATACTTCTCTAGCACACCTCTTCTAATGGACCCACACTCTACCTCGATCCTTTACTTATTCTCTATCATTGATCACACTGTTTGATTAATGATTAATAATATAAATTGTCTTGAATGTGAAGGCAAGGTTTCACCTCTTATTCAAAGGGTGTTTGTCTCCTCTTCATTAATTCTAGTGTGCATCCTTGAACTTCTTTTCTGTGGAACTTTGAATCTCATGGTTTACATATTACTTCATAGCAAAGTCATTACCAATTGAACTGCGCATGTGCACAACACACACACATTTTTATTACTTGGATCATGAATGTTTCTTTAGTGTTAGGACCATGCACAATTTTTTTTCATTTAAATGCCTTTGGGGGGGATCTTATGTGCATGATGAATTCATTACTTCACATATAGGTTGGGGATCACAAACATTGTTTTTGGGCTGCAAACACATGAAAATATAAATTTGTTAAAAAATGTATTTATATCTCTATCTTTAACATTATTTTTTGATATGCTAAACAAATCAATTTTCCATGAAACTACATACACATATCAAGTCATCTATGTACATCGTAATTGTATAATTTTTTTAAATACTAATAGTGTTTACTGCTTTTAATACATTTTTCTGTTGATATATATTGAAATACATCCCCTTTATATTTCCATTATAACTTCTTTTCCATGTTAACCATTTCAAAAATAAATAAATAAATAAAATAAAATTATATGGTTCATTAGTGAACATTAAGACGTACAATGTAAAAATAAAAAGGTTTGTTTGGACATTTTAAGGCTCTTTTAGGGTGTATTAACGGAAGGCCTTCATTAGTGAACAATAAGACTACAATGTAAAAATAAAAAGCATTGTTTGGTAATTTAAAGGCTCTTTTAGGGTCCATTAACGGAAGTAATTTTTCAAGGATATAAAAAAATTTATATTTCAGAAAGATATAAAATTAAGATAAATTTTTTTCAAACAATTAGATATACACAAAATCACTATGTTTTATACAAATCTACTAATTTTTTTCAATATTCCATTATTTATGTACTTATAGGTTGCACTAATGAAATCATATGCATTACAATATGAATGAAAATAACATAACAACATTCTTAAAACTCAAAATTAACAAACTTACATAGAATATCTATTAATAAAAAATATATATTTGGAAACACAATTCATTTATCTACATTTCATATTCTTACACCATCTTGAATTTTTTTGTGTATGTATCTCTAAGCATTCCTCCAAGTTAGTAAATTATCTTTTTTCCAAACTTGTATTACCACTAAAGTGTTATGAGAAACCATCATTGGCTTGCACCTACCTTTATGTATTCAAATGTCTCATCTCAAAGTGATGAATAAATTGTGAGGAGATGAAATGACATGAGGAATTGGAGATGGAAAGAGATGAGGAAGAAAAGCTATAAAAAAAATTCATTTGCAAAGTGTTGCTCAAAAGCAAGGAGTTCAATTACAACATTTGAAACATGTAATATCACTCTCAAACAAGTACTTCATCACTCAACTCAACGTCCAATTATGAAAATTACATCATAAATAATAATAATAATAATAGAAACACCAAATTGGTGCATAAGGTCCCCTTGTTTGTGAAAAAAATATAATAATGGTTACTCATAAAAGATAATTATCAAATAGAAATCCACCATATTCATAATTAAAGAAAATAAAGGTGTAAAACACTCTTGAATGAAATAAATGTATAATGAGTTTCTCAAAATATGGTTATTTTATAGAATCTAGTTTTTGACATTCAAGAAAATTTTATATAAACAAGTCATACTATCACAAACAAATTCTAGGAGATTTGATTAAAGAATGCACTACCATATCCGATGTATTTGAGTACAACACTATGGTAATGAAGTTCAAATTGTATGGTAAAATACATAGTAAACTATAATCAAATATGGTCAAACATATGACAAATTTGAGCTATAAACATCCATCATAAACTATAATGAGTCATCTCTAGCCATATTAAACTCAAATAAGTAAATAAAAAGATTAAAAAAAATCAATCACATTCCCAATAATTTAACCAAAATTAAACATATCAACAATAATCAATACATAATAAACATAACCAATGCACTAACTATAACCCACATTCAATTCATTATAATTAAAAAGAAATTGAATATATTAATTTTTAACAATTAATTAATTTAAAAACATAATTTAAGGGTGGACTTTATTTTTGAGAAGAGCTTTATGCGGAAATGACATCATTTGTCGATGCCTTTCGAACCAACCAACCAGTGTGGTGCATTGTCACGACGTGTTTTGTCTTGAAACATGTCGACAAGTGAATTATGATGTGATTTCTCCCGAAAACGCTTCTCAAAAATATTAATATGGATCACAGAAGCCTAAATTCAACAATAAACTTTATATTTCAAATTT
>APFE031612594.1:0-18689 GCA_000404065.3 Pinus taeda
CTAATAATTGTTCCCAAACGATCTTCTTAAGAGATTTTATGAAAATGAAAATGACAACTACACTAGGTTCACTCATTTACAACAAACAAGGGGAGTTAATGAATATACCAATGAATAGGAAGTTCTAACAACTAGATTTCTCAAATCTCACACAATCAACTAGTTAAAATCCATATTATGGGGTTAAAACTCATTATTTGCGGCAAGCTAAGGCTATCTAGACCTAAGAATTTGGTGAAGCATGGCAAAAATGATTGAAACTAAGTTCATTAGTGAAAAAGAGGTATCTTTTCAATTTGAAAGTCCAATGAAGACAACTTGTTAATTTTAGCTCTGTTCTATGCTAGAGCAATTTATTTAAATTTTCACAGTTAGCAATCACATCAGCATTAAGATAAACAGCAGATAGAACATAAATATAAATTGCAAAAGACAAGCCAAGACAAGAGGACACAAGATGTGGGGCTAGCCAAGGACAAACCCCACAATGTGTGGGGAAACCCTTGATCAATTCTTCTTTTATGTTCTTCAAAGTTCAGCAGAGAAAGAGAGAGAGAGAGATAATACATTTACAACAAAAGTCAACACTTTGACTTATCTAGATCTAGCATAGATCATTTCGTATAATGATGAGATCAGTTGAAGACATTCTGCTTCAACTGATTCTCCAAGGTGACCCCTTCACCTATCATCGTGCTGCATCTCGTCCATTTGCTGCACCTTACCGTGTAGCACCATCATGCTACTCATGATCTCATACATTACGCTACCCTACATCATGTTGTCCATGATCTACATCATACTGCCCATACATCATGTTGCCCATGATCTGCATCATGTTGCCCATGCTCATGATCTCATTTATCATGATGTTGCCCATTGCATCATTCATCACAGTTGCACCATTGCTGCACCTTTACTGAGATCATGCTTGTTGTACCTTTTGAAGTTGTTATAGCAGCATCTTTCCAATGATGAGATCTATTGAGATCTTCATTGTGCTCTTTGTTAGATAACTTCATTTAGGGCTTCATTATTATAATGACAGTTTCATCATGATTACATAAACACTATATAGAAATTGTAGTGATAACTGAGAGATCATTGTTGTGACAATGTTTGAGTTCATCCTTAAATTAATATCGAGACATTACTACTGAGCTAGCAGGAGCACAGATCAACACACAATATATACTAATATCATATGTTAATACGTAGTCCTTTTTCATCCATCCGAGATTTGCTTATTCTTGTGGCTATTGTTGTTTACCGAGACAGTGAGTACCTTACCGCGACTAAGTGTCTCCATTTACAGCGTGTAACTATCTTCCTTACTGCGGCCACCATTGCCTGTGTGATCTTGTTGCGTCTTGCTGCGTTGTTTATTCATTGTCTGCATAATTTCCATTGTGTATGATGCCTTCATTGCCTGTGAAATTTGCCAATGAGTATGGTCTCTGCCATGCATATAAATTATGAGGGCATTACATTGACTGTGTATCAATGTTTAACTGTGTGTAAGGTCTCTCTGCGTATAAAGGATGAGGGCATTACATTGACTGTGTAGAGAGCATAGAAATGTATTTATGACTACATATATATTACAACGTATAAATGTCTCCATGTCTGCGTAGAAGGTGTCTTCATTAACTGCATAGGTCAACATATTGTGGATGCGGCTAGGTGTCTCCATTGACAACGGATTAGGGCATCACGCTAGTTGTGAATAGATGTCTCCATAACTGTGTATGAGGTATCTCCATTGACAACGGATTAGGGCATCACGCTGGTTGTGAATAGATGTCTCCATAACTGTGTATGAGGTATCTCCATTTCAGTGTATAAGGTCTTCCATTCGATGCGTAGATTAACTTGAGGCTAGGGCATCACCATTAGGCCAACGTATTACTCTTGGTGTCTCACTCCTTCTCCAAAAACCCAAGACGTGGAGAGGAGGAGATCACCTCAAGAATGTCTATTGCAGATGACATCAAATTTTCTTCAATTTATACCAAAAACATATAGGTTGAATAGACATGACGTTTGGACTTCTTGAGCCTACACAAGTCGCTGGTCGGCTTGATAATAATTCCATAATCGAAATAAATTCATGTCTCCATAAATACTTATCAGAATCGGATGATCTTTAGATCAATCCTACACCTCTCAACGAGAGGGATCCAATAAAAATGTCAGCTGCCATAAATAAGATGACCCACATGGAGTTTGGCCCTAGTTGCCAATTTTAACACAACTAGTTACAAGGATACTAAAAATCATCACTAGACAAGGACAAAAAGAAGGAAAACAACTGTCACAATAGCAGTTAGAAGTGATTTTGAGGGCATACATGTGAAAACCATTCATTACACTACATTAAAATAGCTAATGGAAGGGATGTAAAAGTCTGAAACCCAATAAACGAAATTAGTATAGCCTATACAAACAATATCTTGTATACAACATCAGATGCAAGGCAGGTATGCTACCAAGGATCATCAAAGTTTCACATTCTACAAATAGATTGAGAAACTTCAAAATATGACACATACATTGAAATCGAACCTCCTCAACACTCAAAAGTGGAAAACAAATAAAGCCCATACAACCAAATAAAGACAAAGATAATGCCACCAAGAAAGCATGCTCCGCCATGCTGAGAATCCTATTTACTATGATTTGAAGATAAAACATCCCTTAAATGGGTAGCAACATAATAATAATAATAATTAGGCTAATGAAATGTCAAATGGCACACACCCATTCACCTCATAACTAGTCAATGCATATAAGTGTACCATCAGAAGGCCAGTAGTATCATCATCTTATCAATTCTTATCAGTCAATCATTGTTTAGTACTCTAATATACAATTGTAGAAATATTTTTGTAAATCAAGAAATAAACGGGCACTGTTTGCTACATATGTCTTTGTACATTGGAATTGTTTCAACTCGTCAACAAGGAACAATGCCTAATATTAAAAGAGGATTTCATAAGAACATAAGCATGGAATGTTCAAAACACAAAAGGGTTCTTCGATACTGTTGACCATTGGAGTGGCACCTAAGGTTTATCTGAAGACTCCATGCCAAAGTTCACAACAATTTGCTTGTCATTTACATTACTTGCTACAAGTCACAAGTTAGATTTTATTTCATAGCAATTCATTTTGTGCAAGCATCTCTTTAACTTGATACATTTTAGCTTGGGTATTGTCTAAATTTCACTTATGCTTCACTACTGTGCAACAATTTCATATCTTAAGTTTTGATAAATTGTGTATTTGGGCAATTTTAATTTCCAAAGAAACCATTTTTTTTTATTAAGCTAATCTCTCAAGTAAAATGTATTTCTTTTGCAAAGCTATTTTGAGTACAATCTTGAATTTATTTCACAAGGATTGCCATTTATTTTACATGCAAATCCATTGCTCATAAGTTTCAAGTTTGCTTTTGGTGGATCATTAATTTATCATAAGTCAAATAAAATACTTTCACTTCGCAATTTAAAATGTTATAAAGCTTATGCAATCTTGTGTTTAAAACATCTCCATCATTTACATAGCACTTGCAAATTTACTTGCATATCATAGTAGGCACCTTAACTTAGTTGCACATTTAAAATCAACCTCCAATCATAAGCTCGGTTGATAGAAATCATAGGGAAAAAAGACTTTCTTGGAAAGTTGTTCCATTTGGTACAAAGTAAGGTAAAAGCGTTGTGACACTGCAGTTATGAAGGTGGCTTGTCCCCTTGTACAAATGAAGGCACACGCTGGCTCGTAAGACTTAGGGAAGAGGTATCGTTCATGACACCATCGTGTCCTTGCTCCCTCTTTCTTACAGTCACCCCAATTTCTACCCTTTGGTAAGAGCTCAAGAGGAGGACTTCTCATCTAGAGTAGGCATTTTAGATTAAAGAAAACAAGATAATTGCATCCAAATCTAGTGTAGGTGCATTTCATATTAACACATCTCATGGTTTTACTTGCAATTAGGCATTTTATTTGTCATTGTTGAATTGAATACCTTGTTTTGGCAAGCATTATTTCATCTATATTTGCAAGTAGAATATTAATTGTTTTCCTTTTGCAAGACATCCTTGTATGCTTTGATTTAGCAATTGATCATATATCTTGGAGGCATCCTTATATCTTGTATGGATTATTTTGTTGTGCTAACATTTTCTTGTTTCACTTTCAGGATTACTTGTGCTTTTATTTGAAAGCATGTCATTTATATTAAACAAATATCTTTCATTTTTGAGCAATACTTTAAAAAGGCATTGGTTTTTCATATGTTTATGTTTATCTCATGTGTTGATGGTTGTTAATGGTTATTTCATTTCATACTGTTCATGTCATATTTGCTTGTAATCTTAAAAAGTAATCCATTTCTGTAATGTTCCTATGCCAAAATATAAGTGATATTCTAAACAAATAAACAATGCAGCAACATAAAATTAAAAACATGGATTATACACCCATAAAACACTGTAAATCTGGAACTGTTGAGCCATATATTATAAAATTTGAGAGCATAGGTACAATATAAATGAGATGGTGCACCCAGGCTTGTCTCAAGGACAAGTTGGACCAAACCCAAGTGATGGAATAGCTGAGCTGAAGGCTGCCCAGTTGCTGCACCACTTTGCACTATGCTATCCCACTTTGTCCTGTCGAACTTCGACCTGCTGGAATGTACCCAAAAATCGCCCAGAAAATTATATCCTTTCAGCCTTAAACTCCTTGGACAAAACCCAAAAGGGAATTTCTCTGATTTTGACTTTCGATATTCAATCTCCTTGGAGCCTCTCAGCTGCCAAATTCGACTTGCAGGAAATAGCCTACAAATCCCTCTAAAACATCCCAAGAATGTTGGGTTCACCTATGATGACTACAAGTTGGACCAAACCCAGGTGATGGAATAGTTGAGCTGAAGGTTGCCCAGTTGTTGCACCACTTTGCACCATAGTTTTCAAAACCAGCCTTGCTAACCGGTTACCGGTCTAACCGGCTGATTAGCAGGCCCACCGGTCGAAACTAGGCCAAAAACCCGGTCATATGGGGCACTTATCCATTTTTTGCCCTAAATCGGTCCTATTCGGCCGGTTCCGTCCTAAACCAGCCGGTTAGGAGGCACACCCACCGTGAGCCCAAAAAGCGACTTGTTGACTGTGTTTTAGGGGTTTTGGAGGGAAACTAAGGGTGCTTTCCCTCCAAAAACACCCTCTCCAAGCCTTTAAGAGGCCCCTCTCCCTCTCATTTGTCTCACACATCTCATTTGGAGTGTTTGTGAGTTTGCTTGGGAGCTTGGAGAGCATTGAGTTTTTGTTGGAATAGTGGAACAGCAGAGTTTAAGCTAAGTAGTAGTCATCATGCCTCCAAAAGCCAGAGATACTACATGGGCTCATTGTGATCTGATTGATGGCAAAATGGTATACAAAAATTGCCAAAAATCCATTCAAGGAGAGGGTATTAACAGGTTCAAGCAACACTTGGCTGGGATAGGAGGCCATGTAAAGCCATGTGGAGCACCAAATGAAATAATAGGGCATATTAGGGCAAAATACCTTCAGAAGTTTGAGACTCAAGTCACTGAACCAATAGAGAAGTCTGTGACTGCAAAGTTTGGGAGTCGAGACTCAACCAACTGAGTTTGATCAAGATGACTCATGAGAAGTTTCAAGTGATAATGTTGATCACTATTATAGTACTATCATATATGTAGACTTGAGTCTTGTAGTAGGCCACTGGCCCCATAGTTTGTAGTCTTTGTTTTTGCACTCTAGAGGCCATTTAGAGCCTCATTGCTTATGTATTTTGTCGATGATATGTATTGCACTCGGTGCCATTTTGATATATTCACCTTCACATGGCATATAAATGAACAATCTTTGCATATTTTGTCTCTATTGGCTTGGAATCATGGTTTTAAATCCTAAAAATAGTTTTTTTCATTAAAAAATAATTATTTAATGTATTTTTCTAAAACCGGTTCGTTTAGACCAAACCAGTCCCGGTTAGACCGGTTCCGGTTGGTAAACCGGTTCATTAGGTGGACCGGTCCGGTCACCAGTTCCGGCTTTAAAAACACTGCTTTGCACTGCACTATCCCAATAAAATTGTTGTCCTGCTAAACTTCGACCTACTGGAATGTGCCCAAAAACTGCGCAGAAAATTATATCCTTTCAGCCTTAGGCTCCTTGGACAAAACCCAAAAAAACTCAGAAGGGAATTTCTCTGATTTTGACTTTTGATTTTCGGCCTCCTTGGAGCCTCTCCCCAATTGTTGCTGCCAAATTCGACTTGCAAGAAACAGCCTACAAATCTCTCTGAAAACACCCCAAGAATGTTGGGTTCACCTATGATGACTGTCTCCTTGCTCCCCGGATGACTGCTCTCCTAAGCACCACGAGTTTGCTGCCAGAGGCCTCTGCGCAATCCCTTTGCGTAGAAATTCGTACTGTTCTAACTCCTAACTGGCTAGCTGTAAAACTCACTGAAATTGTCCTCAACCAACAGCCTTTCTAGCTCCCGGAACTCCCAACAAGCTATGGACCTCCCGGCTAGCTCAATCCCCTTCTGCGTGTTTCTAGCTGGCCAGAAAATATGCAGTCTCCTCCTCTACATGGCTGGATGAAGTGTATGTTAATGTTGGAACCCCTGAAATCTCTGTGGAACAGCCTCCCTAGGGCGGACACGGATAGTCCCCCAAAGTAGAGGTTGAATCTCCCATGCAGAAGATCTGTGGCTAAACAGCGGGTAGACTCGCTAAGCAACAAAACGTACAAAGATAAGTTTGTTTGTAAAATAATCAAGATGAAAACAAAATGATAGTTGATCTCTCTATATAACTCTTTGGGCCCCCTTAGCCTCATATGGACCCCTCTATCCACCCATTCGATTTTGCCTGCAAGCATATCGAATGGCTAATTCGAACTCCTATGTGGGTGGCCCCCACATTCCACTAGCAGCTAAATAAAGTCGATTTGGCCCCTAAGTTCCTAAGTCGAAAGTGTGGAGCCCTCTTCCTTAGCCAAAAATATACAAAATTGTGTAGCAGCACCCTATGGGCCTATTACTAATGTGTTTGAGAAGGGACATGACAATTTCACTCTAACATTCTCCTAGAAACCTCATATCTTTAACATAGTTTTCTTTTAGGAAACACCCCCCATAGCTAGCCTAGGAGATAGTTTAAACGAAGAGAGTTGGGAATAAGTGACAGTCCCTTCTCTTAGTTCCTTGACACCAACCACACCTTGTGGGGTTAAAGCTTTTTCTCACTAACTGTAGGTAGGTGTAAGCAGCAGGGTCAACAGATACCTATAAGGCTATCATTCCTAGGGCCTTTCCTCTGATCATTGTAAATATCATGATCATATTCTACTTGCCCTTACCTCAGTTATTGTACTGTGCAACCAAGGATTTAACGGGTGACACAAACTTAGTCTCCAAGGACAACAATAGTTGCAATCCCCTGTAACTCACATCCATTTAGTCTAGTATCTTCTGAAGAAATGAATGGTGAAAATATATGTAAAGAAAAATAATAGACATCAAAAAGGAGAAAAGAAAACTAGCAAAACATCAAAATATTGCTACCATAGCATGGACTGTACCTGCTGTTGTTCAGGAACCTTATGCGATTGCTCACTGGTCTTTGGTTCCGCTTCTCCCAGCAACACCGCAGGAACAAATGCCCTGAAAAAAGATGCATTATGAGATGACCAAACCCAAATGCAGATGACAGAATAATGCATTGGCTTTATAATGCCTGCCAGAATCTATTTACATCGTTATATGCAGTCCAACCAAACTTCCAATATCAAACAAATGATGATACTTAAAACCATTGAATACCTAAGATCTGGTAAGCTCTCATAGAAGGCTTTTGTATCATCGTCATCCCAGACAGGTTCAGGAGTGGAAGCATCCTTCGAAGTGGTAGCTGAGGATCCATCTTCACCAGTTGTAACTCTTGTGGTGTGGCCATCATCGGGCATGACAGGAGGCTGCATATCTAGTGCTTCAGCCAAACTGACACAAATAAAAGCAAGAAAACTTAGACCATATTTGTTGAAACCAATGGGGTAAAACAATAAAAAATTCATTTGAAAGTTTGAAACCAATGAGGTAAAACACTGAAAAACTCATTTAACCATCAACATTAGTGATAATTAAAATTGCTCCCTTTCATCATTACTTGTAGCACAGATGAGACCCAGAAAATAATTTTACCACACATTTATCAATGAACTTTCAACTACCGTACTTTTAAGAATTGAAATTGCTCCATTTTATTACTGGCTATAAATGCAAATACTGAACTCCTCCATGCTCATACACAGTAAATCCTAAAAGAAAATTAACATAGTGCAGTAAATAAATAAGGATGCGTCACAACACTTGAACCATAAATGCTTGTTTACAGTGCTCCCATCAGCTAGGGGCATCAAGAGACAGGCTCATGACAGCAATGCTTTCGACTCTAGATCAGTGTGGACTAGAGGGACCACTATCCCTTCCCAGATACCTCAGAGACGTTACCAGACCAGATCCTTTACCAGCATGCAGATGAGATCATCATCACCTAGACATCAGCAGCGCATTAAATCTTCCAGGCAGCAGTGTAGTAGAGGGTCCAGATCTTCCCCCAGCACTTCCTTGGGGCATCACTCTATCTTGATTTTTCTTCATTCAGCCTCAGATGTTAGGAGATACAGATCTAGTGTAACATGACCCAATCCATAGATCACTTCCCTCTGTACATCTCCCTCCCATTCCGGCTGCCCACACTTAGATTCGAGGGTTTTTCCATGTTTTAGCACATAGACTTCATATTTTCATGTTAATTTTTGTTCTTTATATAAGAGACATTCTAGTACTCCTGCTTTGTATTGACATCATTCTACTCAGCAGTCCCATTGACCTACTTTTGTGGTCATTCATTGGATATTATTATAATTATCTTGTCTTACAACCCATAATATAACTAAACACAAAGGTTCCAAAAGAAAAAGATAAAAAAGAAAATGGAAAATAGAAGAAAAAGCAGTAAACAGCCATAATGTGCCTCCGTAGTGAGAGAGTCGGCAAGTTCCACAAAGCAGTAAGATGTAGCTCTGAAGTCGAACTGACAGAAAGTACACAGTTTAGTTATCAGAATCGAAGGAGAACGACACAGTACACAGTTTAGTTTAATTTAGTAGGTAAGAATGAGACAGCACCATCTGAATAAAAAAAAAGGGTTGCCCAATAGTAATTCCCCCTCAAACGCTGCCCTTTATTTAAGACTATGTAATTTGGGTATGGGTGGGTGTCAAAGCACACCATATGTTGCCCTTTCTTCCTGGTAGTAAATGTTCCCCGTAGGAGCAAATTCAACATATGGGTTCAAAACTTTGTAAGAATGAGACAGTACATTATGAATAAAAAGAAAGGGTCACCCAAAATCACAGCGCTTGGACTAATACCATTTCTTTAACTTATGTAATCTGGGTAAGAGTGAGTATGATAGCACTGAAGATTTTGCACCTTTTTGGGTTGTAAACATTCCTTGTGAGAGACAAGTCAGCATAGCATTTGCATGTTCTACGAGATATGTAGTCTACTGCTGTGTGCACCTAACATCCATGTAATAGTGAATCTTTGTGAAGAATTTTACCCTATAAAAAATCTCTCCATGCACAGAGGGTGGGGTGTGTGATAATAAAGAAATCTCAGCAGCAACCCCAATTTGACAGAATAGGAGAACCAATTATGCCAGCTTCAAGAATGAACATTGACATTCCCCAGAATTGAACTGTTTTGCTCATCTTTCCATGACTTTAAACCATAATCCTTGCCACCCTTGAGCCAACAATATCTGTTAAAATATCAATTTATGCAGCCCTTATGGTTTATTAATGAATGTGTGTTAGTAGCATGGTCGTTGATGAGTTATGTATGTTGCCTTTTTGTTCGTTATGAAGTTTATATCTGCTGTAGAATGGTTCTTCACTTATTTCATCAATAAATAGAGCACAATACTTATGAGCACTATTAATTTATAAATTCAATAAACAATTGCACAATCATGAAAGCTATTAATAAGGCAAACTCATCCCCACAGCAGCTCAGCCGATCAAGAAGGAAAATGGCACTCTGATTTTGCTTGTCCAGCATAGCTTAAAAATCAGTCAACTTAGAGTAGACCGCGTTGACTGGTTTGACCCTTAAGGGTATTCACTCAACCTCCAAACCAGGTCAAGGAACCAGTTTAGAACTAAACCAATCCAACCCAGTCAAGTTCATACCTACTTGAATAAGTCCGTACTTGCTTGGTTTCCTACAGGGTGTGGCTCTGGTTTTCTTGTTCGGGGGAAAGGGGGTGGACATTTTTTTGCTTCAGTGTTATGAACTAAAAAAGGTCATAACAAATAAAATAAAATATTAAAATATTAAAGTATTATTTAATAAATTAATTAATTATTACAATCAGTTAATTAACAAATAATTAGTTAAAATGAAGAAACATTAGTCCCAAGGGCATGTCCCTCTGTTCAGGCGTGACATCCTATAAGCTGTCAAGCTGCCATAACTCCTATTTAAGGAGCATCGCCTCAGCCTTTTAAACATCATTCATTTTATCAAATATATATATAAATATATATATATATATATATATAATATATATATATTACATTTCAAAATTCTATCTAGTGTCTTGTTTACAGTTTACAAACAATTAGTCATTTTATTGCTAACAGTGGTACCAGAGCCAAAAATCTCATACCAAGTATATTTAAAACTTTTTACATGGAGAAGCCTGTGGTTTTCAAAACAACCCATGGTAATTGCCCATGGTATTTTAAAAAGTTAAAAACACAACAAAAAACAAAAAACAAAAACAAAAAATAATTTACTTTTTACGTGGAGAACGGAGGTTTTAGAAACAACACGTGGTAATAGCCCATGGTATTTTAACATCGTGACCATGTCATATGAAAAGATGTGACCTTTATATTTATTAAGTAGGGTGACACTAAAAATTTATCAAGTAATTAAGTATATAAAAAAAGGGACCAATTTATTATTTAAAAAAGAAGTGAAACTATTATTATTATAAGATAATAAAGTTATTTTGAAAAATTGGGCTTTTGAAAAAAAATCGGAAAAAAATGACGAATGATAACAATGACATTATGAAGAAAATCCAAGAAGACCTCAATAAGCTATGCAAACGCATGGATAACATCGAAAAGTCAGTTAATAAGCAAGATTAGATGGCCGACAAGATTTCCTTCATAAAGAGCATGATGAATCGGCACCCCAGAGAGATCGATCCACCTTCAGCTACACAAAGCCCCAAGACTCCTGAAGGGGAGACTTCCCTAGGGCAGGGCTTCATGAGACGTGAGAAGCAACAAATACCCCAAATTCACTTTGAAGGAAGCCAATATTATACGCATTCCCCCGAAAGGAACCATCTTAAAATAAAAAATGAATTACCAAGGTATGATGGAAAAAACTTTGAAGGCGTCGTAGTATGTGTAAATAAGATGGATTCAATTTTTTTAGCAAACCCTCTGCTCGGTGAACAGGAAAAAGTCGTCACTGCATCTATTTACTTAGAAGCAGAAGCATACAACTGGTTTTTGTGGTGGTCATCTAAATGCACGGGTTGCTCATTCAATTGGCAAAACCTTAAAAGCTCTCCGTTAAAAAGATTTCATGATGAAGAAGAGGATGATGTCTATGAGAGATTTGTTCACCTAAAGCAAAAAGGATCAGTGAGTGAATACACCCACGAGTGGGAAGTATTAGCAGTAAGGCAGAGAGGGTTCTCAGATGAGGAGCTGCTAAAAATGTACCGTTGTGGCTGTAAAGATTATATCCGCAAAGAATTAAAATTGCATAAACCTAAAACTATTGAGGACACCAGACATGCAGCAATAATTATTGAGTGAAAATATAAACTGCACAAAAAACCATATGTTACTAACGATAGGACGAACAACTAATTCAAAGGAAAGGCAAGTAAAACCGCGTCAAAGAATACTAGTAAGTACGTTCCACCACCCTTACGAAGTGAACGAAAACAACAAATTAATGTCGAAAGAAAAAAAGATGGCAAATGTTGGAAGTGCGGAGACAAGTATCATCCAGGACACAAATGCACAACACAAAAATTGTACAATTGTGAAGCTAAGCAAGAAGAGGAATCCTCAGAAGATAGCTCCGACGAAGAGGAAAATGAAGAAAATGAAAACCCT
The DNA here is from genome assembly GCA_000404065.3 of Pinus taeda. Taxonomy (NCBI): domain Eukaryota; kingdom Viridiplantae; phylum Streptophyta; class Pinopsida; order Pinales; family Pinaceae; genus Pinus; species Pinus taeda. The sequence goes on from APFE031612594.1 coordinate 12,261, forward strand.
AGTCCAGAATCAGAAGATGAGATGCCACGAATTTCCATAGCAGCCAACACAGGGATAGCTCAACCACAAACACTGAAGCTTAAAGGTTACATCAAGAAGCAAAGCATTATTGTGATGGTGGACTCAGGAAGTACGCACAACTTTGTAGATGTCAATGTTGCAAAAAGATTGAACATCTTTGCTTACCCAGTAGCAGACTTAAAAGTTATGGTAGAAAATGGAAAACAAATAGATGGAGTTGGCAAGTGCCATAAAGTTAAGTTGCAATTAAGCGACTATGCAATAGAGTCCAGTTTTTATACGGTTCCCCTAGAAGGAGTAGATGTTGTTTTAGGTGTACAATGGTGAAGAACACTAGGCACTTATTCATCAAATCACATAAAACAATTCATTAAATTCAAATGGGATGGACGGAAATATCAGTTGTTCGGTTTTCAAGCACCACCAACACAAGTCATCTCTGCTCAACAAATGAAGAAGCTCATTCGCAAGGGGGCACCAGCATTTGTTGTGCAATGTCAGTACTTGGAATTATTATCAATAGAAGGGACTCATCAAACATCAGATAATTCATCCTTGATCCAGAGATATGAGAAGGTTTTTCAAGATCTACCAGTGAAGTTACCCCAGAAAGGAAAATAGAACACATTATTGAAGTCAAAACTGATTCAACTCCAGTTAATGTCAAGCCATACCGTTATCCCCATCGCCACAAGACAAAAATAGAGCGCTTAATTCAAGACCTGCTGAAGCATGGAGTCATTACAAAGAGTAGAAGTCCATACGTTGCACCTGTAGTGTTGGTCAGGAAGGATGGACCCTTTCGATTATGTATAGATTACAAAGGCTTAAATAAAATCACTATTAAGCATAAGTTTCCGATTTCGTTCATTGATGAAATGTTAGATGAGTTACATGGTGCAGAATATTTTTCCAAGTTAGAACTAAGATCAAGTTACTACCAAATACGAGTAGGGTTAGAAGATATCGAAAAGACAGCATTCAGGACTCATGAAGGGCATTATGAGTTCAAGGTCATGCCATTCGAATTAACAAATGCACCAGCCACCTTCCAAGCCACCATGAATGAGCTCTTCCATCCTTACCTTAGGAAATTCGTATTAGTTTTCTTCGATGATATTTTAGTGTACAGTAAGACGTGGAAGGAACATCTCAAACATCTAGAAGAAGTGTTGTCTGTTTTGGAAAAGAACTAGTATTACGCCAAGCTATCAAAATGTACGTTTGGGCAAAAGGAAGTTGAATAACTAGGTCATATTATATCAAGGGAAGGAGTCCAAGTAGACCTCAACAAAATCAAGGCAATCAAAGAGTGGTCGAAACCCAAGAAGATATCTAAGCTAAGGGGATTTTTGGGTTTAACAGGGTATTACAGAAGATTTATAAAAAATTATGCACACCTAAGAGCACCCCTTACGAATTTGTTAAAGAAAAATGCTTTCAAATGGAATGACCAAATAGACAAGTGTTTTGAGAAATTAAAGGAAGTGATGTCAACCACACCAGTACTAACAACTCCTGATTTCTCCAAACCGTTCGTGGTCGAATGTGATGCTTATGGGTTTGGAATTGGAGTTGTCAGCATTCGATTTAGGGATATTACACAAAAAGGGAAAGGAGAATGTCGTAGCTGATGCACTCTCAAGTAAGGATGATGATCACACTACATGTGTTACCATGATAGTTGTTCCGGAATGGTTGGACGAAATACGAGTTGAATATGCCAAGGATAAGGATTGTGACTCCATGATAAACAATATCAGTCAATATACCAACTTTGAGTGGAAAAATGACATCTTATGGTACAAGGGGAGAATTTATCTAACACTTGCATCCAAATTTAAAATAAAAATACTAAAGGAGTCTCACAATTCACCAGCAGCTGGACATGTCGAATTCTACAAAACTTACTACAATGTCCGACAGTCATTCTATTGGAAGGGTATGAGCAAGGAAATTCAGAAATATGTTTCAGAATGTAATATTTGTCAAAGAAACAAGGGCGAAAATGTTCCAACTCCAGGGTTGCTACATCCACTTCACGTTCCAAATCAGAAGTGGGAAGAGATTTCAATGGATTTTATTGAAGGACTACCTGCATCTGACGGGAAGGATAAAATATTTGTAGTAGTCAACAGGCTCACTAAATATGCCCACTTTATGGCTATTAAAAAGACTGACACAACCAAACAAATCGCTGATGTGTTTTGTAAAAACATTTACAAGCTACACGAGTTCCCTAAGGTCATAATCAGCGATAGAGATGTAAGGTTTAAAGGGAAATTTTGGAAGGATCTCTGCCAACAAGCAGGAATATCACTAAATATGAGTTTAGCCTATCACCCCCAAACTGATGGGCAAACCGAAATTGTTAATAAATGCTTGGAAACATATCTTTGTCGTTTCATTTCAGATAAACAAAACAGGTAGACACAGTGGCTACACCCAGCCGAATGGTGGTATAATACCGCATACCATACGTCAGCTAAGATGACACCCTTCCAAGCCCTATATGGTTACGAACCAGCCACGTGGAAGGACTTTGCATCCCTTGACTCTAGGGTACTCGCCGTTAAAGACCACTTAGGAGAAAGTCAAAGGATCATCAACTTACTAAAAGAAAATCTAACCATGGCCCAAAATAGAATGAAGCAACAAGCTGACCAACACTGTTCTGAAAGAGAGTTCGAGGAGGGCGATTAGGTCTTTGTCAGACTCCAACCTTATAAGCAACTATCACTAAAACAACAAGGGAAGAATAAATTGTCTCCTAGGTATTATGGACCATACTAAATAATTAAAAAGATAAGTAGTGTAGCTTATGGGTTAAAGTTACCAGACAATTGCCGAATCCATAATACCTTTCATGTATCAAGTCTCAAAAAAGTATTAGGGCAAAATCAAACAGCACAGACAGAAATACCAGAGACCGATGAAGAAGGAAGAATAATCCTTGAACCTTAGGGTATACTTGCTACCCGAGAGAAAATTCTACAATCTAGGACAATTAAGGAATACCTCATCAAGTGGAAAAGGTTGACAGACGAAGATTCGTCTTGGGAATCAGAACGTTTCATGTGTCAACACCCAAGCCTGCCTATGCTTTGAGGACAAAGCATCTTAAGGGGAAGGCAATGTTATGAACTAAAAAAAATCATAAAAAATTAAATAAAATATTAAAGTATTATTTAATAAATTAATTACTTATTACAATCAGTTAATTAACAAATAATTAGTTAAAATGAAGAGACATTAGTCCCAAGGGACATGTCTCTCTATTGAGGCATGGCCAGTCAACTCCTATTTAAGGAGCACCGCCTCAGCCTTGTAAACATCATTCATTTTTTATCAATATATATATAATATAATATATAATATTATATAATACATTCAATAATTCTACATCTGGTGTCTATTTACAGTTTACAACATTAGTCATTTTATTGCTAACATCGACACATTAACACAAGCCAACAAATGATAAATTCCTCAAGGTAGGTTTTTTTCTTTATATTTTCCAACAAAAATAAAAAACTTTTATCTTAATATTTTTACTCAGTGTTACTTGGGCAAGCGGAAGAAAGCGGGAGTGGGAGCAAAAACCAGAGCGGAAGCGACATTTTCAGAAGCCCTCCAGATTTGGGAGCGAATCCCGACCGTTTTTTTATATAATATATATATATTTTTTAATATTTTGATAACAATATCAAGCAAAAACATGTATCATCAGATGAATTAGATGAAAAAAAAGCGTGTATCAAAAAAAACATAGAATGGAATTATAATAAACACAAGCATCTAGGAGAGTTATATATCTTCTCAACGTTGTCCACAATTAGAAAACATATAACATACACATATGATCTCACCATGATTCATCAATTCTAAAGTTTCAACTTCAAAATTCAAATATTTGACATTTATCATCATTGATCACCAAAGTTGCACTTGTAAGCTAAGTGTAACCATTACAACAAATAATATCTAACATGAAATGAAATGTTATAAAATGAAATGAAATGAAACAAATTTCAACTTTCATAAAGCATCATATTCATAATTCATTACTATGAGTTATAATTGCCAACTTCAAACTTAAATTTTCATAGATTGTTTAAAAAAAATATCATAATAAATATGAAAGAGTCAGTAGTTATAAAAACTACTAGAAACTAGAAAAGAGAAGTAAATCTATTATCTATTTATTATGCTTGGACCTCTTGCCACACGAGAAATGTCTAATTTTTTAGTCTTGTTGGAAAATCAGGATCTTTGTGATTAATATCACCCTCTAAGAATTAATTTCCAGAGGTATCTTTGTCATTACCTCTGTACCTATATAGGGATCTTTATCATTAATATCACCCTCTAAGCATTAACATAAGATAGAAAAAGCATAGCATGTCAAGTCAAGATTTTGTTTGAGTGATGCGTACATTTTTAGGAGGGTCATGATAGAGGAGTTCGACAACCAATGTCACTAACATCAAGGTACATAGGGGGATTGGTGCTCTTGATTAAATACGAGTTCCATACCCTAATACATGACAAAATTCAATGGAAACATTGCAATCCCCCAATCCTGAAATCCTGAAAACTTGATAAGTCTACTAGATTTTGAATGAAATCTAAAATTCTACTTTCTCCATATGAAATCCAATGAGGCCGGAACCACTCTCAAACATCCTGAGTCATTTCATCGTAATGTTAAAAATTTCATCCTAAGTCATTTCATGGTAACGTTAAAAATTTAAGTAAAAGTGACATTCTCCTTAATCTTCATTTTCATCCTTTAAGAATTTAACATTACCATGAATAGCATATCAATACTAGGGCCATAGACTTTATCATTACGCTGCCCCACTCAAAACTTATTTGTTTGTTTCAAAAAAATTGCATTTCGAACATTACTACAAAAAAAAGTTTGCAAAAAAGGCAAAACGCTCCCAAAAAGGCAGGGAGTGAAAATTTTTTTAGGGAGTGTGCTCCCGACCTGCTCCCAAGTCGCTCCCGCCAGGAGCGCAGATTGGGAGCAGGATCAGGGGGCGCTCCCCCGCAACACTGTTTTATCTTATCATTAATTGTTTAAGGATGTTTAACAGAGGTTCTAACCTCAATGAACTTCATATGATGAAAATAAAAATTCACATCCCATCCAAAATTCAGCAGACTTAACAATTTTCAGAATTCCAACAAACTGTACTTGCAATTGTACCAAATTGAAGACAAGTCCACTAAACCATCAAAAGATGTCAATCACCCTACTCCTCTGCAACATGACACCTGCAAAAAATAGACACGTCAATAATAGCGATTCTAACTCTTAAAAAATAGGAATTCCAAAATATGAAACTAATTGCTCTAGTGACTAAGATGACCCAATTTGTTGGATGATATTGTTCCAACCTCTAAGTGGGGTATGCTTCAACATTATCTAGAACCCCAAATGATGGTAAGATTCAAGCATCAAGGAGCTAGATTTGTGCAACTCAGGGAGGCTACCCACTATCACCTCAGTAGCTCTTCTCCTCTCTTCTGGTTGGTTCTTCTCCAACACATGGGGGACTTTCCTAAAAGTTAGGAATGCTAAGCTATAGAGCAATGCTAACAGAACCGAACTGATCATCAATCTTGTCGACCCCCTGAACAAGGAACCAGTCTGGTGCTAGACCAAAACCAAAAAAAAAAACAGACCATAAAATCAGTCGACCAAAAACTACATAAAATATTCAAATTCAAACCTGTGCAGCCATTTGGTAGATCAAGTGCGTAGAAGGGAGATCGATTTATCTGAGGAATTGATCAGTTGTTTTCCTGTGGTAGAAGAAGTTTTCCTTTGCCATAAATTTCTGAAGATTACTCTCTTGTTGAAGATAATAAAAGACACACAAAGTAGAAGGTTTTCTTGGAGTTGGGGTTTCCTAGATATATATTGTGTTCTATGTGTTGAAAGTGTTTGTTTCTGATTTATTATTTCTGCTATGCATGCCAAGTTAGAAAACTCAGTATATTTTCAAATTAAGTTTCTAGAACATATGTTGTTTGTATTCCTAGTTTTCACACTAAGAAAATTGTGAAACAATTACAAGGCTTTATGGAAATTTAACATGGTATGAGAGGCTAGCCTCTAATTGAAGACCAAACACAGTTTCAATTTTCAAGAGCTGGTGTTGCAATTCAAAGGGAGTGAGTTCACCAAGTCGATTTGGCCGCTAGGATTTTTGGACAATGCGCATTGTTTCTCGGCAGTACAAATTGGCAGTATGGTGTATCAGGGTCTCAATTTTGAGGACAGATTGGACAGTGCGTCCAACTTTTGTTCATGGCGTGCAATGTCACATGGTTCGAGTTCGAGTTGAGGTTCGACAATGATTAACTTCAATTTGAGTTCAAAATTTTTGATTAGGT
>APFE031612597.1:1884-19353 GCA_000404065.3 Pinus taeda
ACTAAACTTCGATTTATGGTTGGAGTTCAGGAAGTTGTCACTAAGGGGGGATAGGCTCTAGTGCCTCCTTCCTTCTCCTATTGTGTCATATTTGTAAATCCTTCAATCCTATGCCAAGTTGTTCTTAAGGGGGGATGTTAGGATATTCCGACACATAGGAAATAGTTAAGTTCAACTTGGTCTAGTATAGAGTTAGGTATAGAGTTAGGTAAAGTGTGTTTCTTTACCGTTGTACATTTTGTAACTTACAATCCGACGGTCACGATATGTAGTGATCCGACGGTTCATTCTCTCCCCGGTATTACCGACACTTGATCCGTGGCTTGACACCCGATTGGTCCATGAATTCTATTTAAAGCGCATGGAGGGTCATTTGTAGGTTAACCGTGCATGAGAGAAGCTTATGTAAATTTTCATTCTTTTATTAATAAATTGCCTGTATTAGCCACGTTGGTGCAGGCCGTGGACTGTTTCCCTCTCTGAGGGTTTTAACCACGTCAAAATACTGGTGTATTGATCTGTGATCTGTTTGTGAGTGGTGTCCTTTTGGTGTTCTGTCTGAGGAACTTACCCTGTAAATTCCTACAAGGGTCTTCCATATATGATGATGACTCTTATACCTAGGACAAACCCTAGAAGAACTCAATGGGTGCTTGAACTATAAAATAAATGAACTTGAGCATGAAACCCATGCTTCAATAATAATAATAATTTTTTTACATTTTACATTTACAAGAATACATTTCATACTAATGAATACCAAACCTAGTTCCACATTTTTCAACAAAGTCGACACTTGAAGGGGATTTACTCATAATCGAGGGTTTGGAAGTGGGTCCAATATCCTAGGGCTAAGTTAGTTTCAAAAGGAATTCCTTTTTCCATATCTAATTCTACACAAATATTGGCACAAGAAAACTAATAACCCTTCGGCTCTGCTCAATGAAAATATTTTCCAACTGCATTCCCAATTGTCCTTAGGAAATCATGGCTCTAGAGAGACAAGGGAAGATGGGGGAATTTTACTCAAACTGGGATAGTAGTAGGGATATTTCCATTTGGTTTAAAATCTAGGTACCATTAACTTAGATACATACCCATAGATCTAAAGAAGTATGGCCCATTCCTAAAAATTACATCTCGGTCTTCCTTAAATTCAAAGAGAAAAGTGAAAAATCCATTACCATAGGCATAAAAATGAATCCCTCCTTTCATTTTTAGCTTCCAAGACTGCTCGAGCTAGGATTCCATAGATTGGGATGAAGGCCACATCCCCATGAATTGTCCAACTAAGGCATAGTGGGAAAAGGCAAGTGTGGTTTTGACTGATCCGTTTGGGAGGGCCACAGAAGGAATTGTCTTGGCACACTTCACGAATTTGGATTGAGTCTCTTTAGACCGAGGATGATTTGTGATTTCAGCTATCAAAGATTTGAATGTAACTAGCTTATAGAATGAGGTGGAGGAGGAGGAGGAGGGCCAACCCCCTCCAAAGATGCCATTGCGAAAGGATCAACAACTCAGATTTTTGGGTCAGAAATCATGAAGAATCATTTAACCAACATTAATATTTAAATTATAATTCATATAAATATAAATTTTAAAATATTTTCATGCAGTAAAAACCTTAATTTTTATTAAAGTATAATAAAAAATACATTCTATAGACACACTGAGTGTGTATGCAAGTATTGACTCAAAAATAGTCTAAAAAGTCTAAAAAGCTACAGCTAGAAGATACAATAACATTCATAGAGAATATCATCCATAGAGTCACATGAGAATTCATGTAAGCATTAATCTAGAGTCAAGATAACATAAATATATATAGATATAGTCAACTAGAATGCAAGAAAGAGCACTAAAATAAGCTCAAGCATCATCAAAAGTAATAATAATAATAATAATAATAATAAATTGTTAATATAAAAATTATGTTGACCCCCCTAATGAGGAGGAATGAGCTCGAACATAAAGTGATAATATTATGAGATATAGGAACCATCACGAACTTCAACAATCTACCAAATCCTTGGATCCAATGTTAATGTTGATTTGGACAGTTTGTCAGCTTCCAAGTTCTGCTCCTTGAATATGTGGTGACGTGGGAAAGAGTTAAAAATGTATTTATCATAAAAATGTGATAAAAAATAGGAGAAAGTAAGATATTTCTACAAGCCTATACTTTGTTAATATAGTTCATCACTAGAAATGAATCACCACATAACTATAGATATGTAACCCCTTATTCCTGAGAAAATGAAAGAAGATATCTACATGACAATAGTTTCGAAAAGTTGTTTGATCCTTGCCCAAATCCCATGGAAACATGGAAGGAGTGTGAACATGAGATGGGTAATATGAAGCCACCACCACATTAGATACCTGAGGCATCAAAGGCCTCATGAAGTAAGCCCATGGAAAATATTGATATGGAATTTCACGCATAATAATTCAAACATTGTGCACAACCTTGTCTTGAGGAAAATGGAAAAGAATATTCATAGATTCCACCGAAAATAACTATGGGGATGGAATTTTATTTTGAAAAATGGAGTGATGCTAGGATACCCAAATCCCCCAACAGAAAATCAAAGAAAACACTTTAAAAGTACGAGAAGAAGGGAAACACAACCATTGTTGCTGGGATTTTTCACAAATAAACTAGCATAGGCACCAATATAACCCTCCACAGATCTAAATAAGGACCAAATAAACTTACCAAAATCTAATTCAATAAATAAATGGGTGATCGATTCATCAACTTCTTTGCAAAGAGAACACCATCCAAGGTCCCATGAGAAATGTTTATAGAACAGCTCATCTCAAAACATATCCATTCAATGTTAATTTTTGAGTAGCTTGGGAGGTACTCCAAGCCCTAGGGTTCGGGTTTTGGAGGTTGGAGTTCCACAAAGTCATTTGTTGGCTTCGAACCCAAGGTTGTGGTTTTCCACCCATCGATGTTTGGGCCAAAACCATGGAGCATTTCACATTTGATGGATGGAGATGATAGAGGATGTTGAAGAGAATCCAACGTAACAAGAATCATCTAATTCTATGTTGTCTACGATGAGATATTAATTTTTGAAGATAATGGTGGGCTTTTGGATAGTCAAGTCATGTAGGCTTGAGGTGAACTTGTCCAAAATATGTCACTTTAAGAAATTCATTGAGACCTTCTTTTGTGTATAAATAGAAGGTGTTGGAGTTCATTCTAACACATCCAAGTGCATCCATTCATAGAAGATATATCTATGAGGCAATCGAATTAGAGAAGAAGGTAGATCGAACTTATTTGGGACTACTTGTGTGGGTTTGTTTGTCTCTTACAAGGCCGAAGTAATACAGGAGGTTTCCCCAGCTGTAAAGGGAAGTTTTGTTGATGTTTTGGGACAATTTGAGGTGGGATATTCCTCCCAGAAGAAGGTCGCATTCCTTAGAAACACCTACAAGTGGGCTACATGCCTTATTCTCTTCAAAACAAGGGGACAAAAGGATGTTGAGGTTATATGAAGGGTTGAGGTTATAGGAAGGGTCATAGGTCTAATTCCCTTGAAGCAGGTAGGTCATGAGGCATAAAAGAGGGTTGGAAATAGCCCAGACAACAAAGGAGTGTGGGAATATTAGCTTAGATGGAGGCCACAGTCAAGGAAGGGGTCTTGGAGCAGTGAAAGAGCATTGTTGTAGTTTTTCAACAAGCCCTAACTAGAGCACGAGGCCTATAACAGTGACATCAACCCTTAATGAGTGTAGAGGTATGGTATTCGTGTTGAATTGGATGCTAGAGGATAAGTCCTAATGTGGACATATTTGTTGCAACCTATGGGGGCCAATTGGAGGATTGGACTTGGTGGTTAGAAGCCCCTCTTATGAGTAGGTTTCATAGTGGAGTTATTGGGAACTTAGAGGTTGGTGGAGGGAAACAAGAAAATGTCCAAAGTAGCCCTAAAGTAGCATACAAGAAGGACATTGACTGTTACATGATTGGGTGAAGATTGAAGCCAAATGTGAAGTACATTGATGGACTAGTGAACTGGTAGATTGGTATATTGGAGCTCAAGTGTTGGCCAACCTAGAAGAGCAGATTGGATCAACCCATGTTCATTAAAGCATAAGTGACTTGCCACAATGATAGGTGGAAGACCTCCTAAAGTCTTTATTTGTTGTTGTTTGATGGACTAAGGGGCTCTGATTCTGCACTAGAGCAGCAAGGTTGTCATTGTATCTTCTATTCTTTTACTTGTGGATAATTGAGGGCCATTATACTTTGTATGGGAGTCCTCGACAATTGTATTATTTAGTTTGTTTAATATAATGAGGATTGGGTTGTTATACATATTTGTACAATATTTTGTAAAAAGTTGTATATACTAGTGCATGTGTGATTTACTGTTATTTATATTCCATTGTGCTTTTTTGAGATTCTTGGTTTGGTAGCATCAAATATTTTAAGATTCTATCATATACATCAGGGTCGTGGAAATTCAACATGGTATTAGAGGGTTTCTGAACCACTTTGGAAGATAGTGAATCAAAGAGTGCACAACGAAGTACAACTTAAGAGCGAGTTGGTCACATTGTAGGTGAAGGGCTCACTATAATGTCAAAGTTGCAGGTTGGTCTCTAGTATGATGACATGTTGGAAGAGTTGTTCAACTATAGTCCTTAGAAGGAAAGGATCAAGCTCGTATTGCAAGTCAACAAGATCTGGGAGTTCACTGAGAAATAAATCAAGAAGCCAACCGATCCTAAGGAGATGGAAGTGTCTAAAGAATTGGATACTAGGGTGAGATTGATCATCCTAGATGGTGTGAAGGATCCCCTAATACCTCATTTGTCTCGGAAGAAAACTACACGTGAGATGTGGATGGCTCTTTAGAATTTTTTTTAGAATAAAAACGAGAACCGAGTATTGGTATTAGAGAATAAGTTGAATTCCACAAAGATGATACAAGGTGAAGGACTGACTTCATATATGACGAGATTGTCTCAGGTCAAAGATGAGCTTGTTGTCATCGATGTGACTATTTTTGATACTAATATGTTGAGGATTTCCTTGAAAGAGTTTACTCCAAAGTGGAAGCTATTCATCAAGGGGATCATTTCTAGGGAAAATTTTCCATTCTGGAATAGGTTGTGGGACAACTTCATTAAGGAAGAGCTGCGAGACGAGGATCTTCATCCGAAGAATAGGGTTTCAGATGATGGTATGGCACTTGCAACACAAATGAAGGGTAAGCATAAGAAGGACTTGAGTAAATTCAAGTGCTTCAATTGGGGGGAGATGGGTCATTTTCATTGAGATGTTTGATGAAAAAGAAGATAGGAGATGATGAGAAAAATAAAGGGAAGCAAGTTGCTAGTGTTTCCACTTCTGCTAAGATAGATGCTATCAACGGGAGGTTGGAGGAGGAGGAATTTGTTATGATCTATCATTTCTTGCAAAGTACCATTAATGATGTTGGATGGTACACGGAAAGTGATGTGTTGAAAGATATGACAGGGTCATAGGAGGTTTTCAAGACTTTATCTATATGGGACTCAAAGTTGCACATGGTGTTGGGCGACAAGAGTTAGAAGGAAATCTGAGGATCGGGAGTTGTGTCATTCTAGATGGAGACAAGATGGATGACGTGGGTCCAAGATGTATTGTTTGTACTAGGTTTCATATATAGTGTGATATCTATCTTGATGATCGATAAGAAGGGGTTTTAGGTCTTGTTTCAGGATGGGAAGACAAGACTCTGGCCCAAAGGCTCTAGCTCTGCAGGTAGGTATTGTGCTTGGAGTTAGAGGGCATGGTCTATACAAGTTGACGGGCATGCCTATGGATCATGGGAAGAAGAAGGAGGAGCACCAGGTACAGGTTCTAGAGAAGAAAGTGTAGGTGCTAGCTTCAAAGGTGTAGGTACAAGTTCTAGAGAAGAAGATCTAGGTTCCAAAGACTCAGGGGGAGTCGATTTCTAAAGGGAGTTTGTAGGTTTACAGGGAGAATTTACCTTCCAAGAAGGGTGCATGGTCATTGGGAAGAAATATTGATTCTACATTTGCCAAGAAGGAATCATGGAGAGATTGGAAAGTGATACAAGAATAGAAGAAGAAGCAAGAAACTTCCAGTGACAACGCCACTTCTGAGAGAGGCATAGTTCATGCTACAAGGATTGCTGTAGTTGGAAGCGCTAGAGGTTGGGTTAGTATTGCGAGTAGTGATGATGATGATGAGTTACTTCCTAGTCTTGGAAGTAACACCCTAGCTAAAAGGGAGTGTTTATTTTTTAGTAGCTTAGGAGGTACTCCAAGCCCCAGGGTTTTGGGGTTTGGAGGTTAGAGCGCCACAAAAGTCATTTGTAGGATTGGAACCCAAGATTGGGGTTTTGAACCCATCAATGTTTGGGCCAAAACCATGGATCATTTTGGACATGTGATGGAAGGATATTATAGAGAGTGTTGAGGAGAATCCAGTGCAACAATAATTGTCAAATTCTAAGTTGTCTATGATGAAATATGAAATTTTGAAGATAATAGTGGACTTTTAGACTGTCAAGTCATGTAGGCTTGAGGTGAACTTGTCCAAAAGACATGTCTCTTCAAGAAATTTTTTGAGCCCTTATTTTATGTATAAATAGAAGATTATGGAGTTCATTTTAACACATCCAAGTGCATCCATTCATAGAAGATACATCTCCGAGGTAGCGAAGCTAGAGAAGAAGGCAGATCAAACTTGTTAGGGACTGTTTATGTGGGTTTGTTTGTCTCTTACAGGTCCAAAGTACTACAAGAGGTTTCCAAAACTATTAAGTGTTGTTTTGTTGGTGTTTTGGGATAGTTTGAGGTGGGATATTCCTCCTAGAAGTAGGCTGAATTCCTCAGAAACACCTACAAGTGGGCTATAGGCCTTATTTATATTCAAAACAAGGGGCCAAAAGGTTGTTGTGCTTACAAGAAGGGCCACGAGCCTAATTCCCTTAAATAAAGTAGGTCGTGAGGCATAAAATAGGGCTAGAAATAGCCCAGAAAACGAATGAGTGTGGGAATATTAGCTTGTAGGGAGGCCAAAGTCAAGGAAGGGGTCTTGGAGTAGTGCGTTGAGCCTCGAAACTGCCCTTTCCTTAGCAACTTTTCTCCTCCCCTTTCTTTGTCTTTCCATGAAGAAAATGCATCCCTATCATCAATAACCAATACATATTGCCTTAAGGAGAACATTTTAGTGATTTACATGTTATGCTTTTATATTTTGCTGTTTGAATAAGTTTTTGTCTCTTAGCTACAGAACACAGCTTATTCTACGGCTAATCGACTGTTCTGCAGCTACTTCCATGCTTTAACAGGTTCCAGGTGTCAGAAGGAGAAACTAGCTACATGGGCAGCTTGGAAAACATCATGACATGGATCGTGTCCTATTAACCTAGCCCAGGTCGACAAGGAAGATGGTACAATACTCCTGTCAAAGGAGAAGTCAAACGTAGAAACCTAAGGTAAACAGGACTATGTTTTGCACACGTTTCTCAGTGATGGGATCTGAAACAACTTCCTGAACCCACAGACTCCAACAACCATCTGAGCAACCCAATCCAACAGCCATCATATTAGATTTATGTCTCCAGTAGTCGAGGAAGAGAATTTCGTGTGCCTGTCTGCTACATGTTTTTGGCTGTAGCTTATTTTTCTCCATAGACAGTTGTATAATTTTCTTATAAATACCTGTGTGAAGAATGCAGAACCAGTTGGAATTTCTTGATGTATTAAGCTCAAATTACTCCTCTGTAATTTTGAAAACTCATTTCCTATGTTTTTAATATGAAGACTGTGTGTTTCATGGATATCTGAAAGCATTTCTTGGAGTTTTGATTGAGTATGCATAACCTGAGCAGTTGCAGAGGGCCCCTCCGTTGACTGAGGTTTCATTTCATTTTTTTTTGTCTTTTCTATTTCAAAATGTAGATTTACCATTCCTTCTCACAGTGTTCATAATCATTTTCATACTAACCTTGTTTATAATGCATCATTTCTTCACTAATGCATAATAGTTTCTTTTAGTACAGAATAGTTTCTTTTTGCTTAATTTCTTTCTAGTTTCTTATCAGTATCTAGAAGTTGAATTCAGTAGTGTAGAGTTTTGTTTCATTTGTTGTTTCATTAGTCTTTAGGTTTTCAATTAAAATGATTAGTTCCATTACTATTCTTGCCATTTTATTACTAGTTTAGTGACTCATGGTGTAGATGAATGTTTCTAAAAAGCCCTTCTAGTTGATAACTCATCTCAAACTAAGTGGTTGAATACTTCATTTATGCAATGAGTCTTTTCTGTGTTTTTTCATTTATCTTCTCTTAGAATAATGAAGTACATAATTCCTCAAAATGTCATCCCAAACAGGTTTGTCTTCCAAAATTGAGAGGCAGAGTAACTAAGTATTTCATTTAGTTTTGTTGAAATTTCACTTTCAGTTTTTCATGAAGTTTTGTTTCTGCAATAGACTAAGCAGTTGTTGTAATCTCACTTTTAGTTTCAGTATTTCATTTTGGTTTTGTTTCCATAATAGATAGTTGCAATTTCACTTTCAGTTTTAGTATTTCATTTAGTCTTGTTTCTATAATTGATTAGACATTAGTTGCAATTTCACTTTTAAGTTCTTTTAGTTCATGATTTGGAAACAATACTAAGAGCAGAAATAGAAACTTTGTTTTCATTTCTTGATTAAACTTTACTTCCAAATATTACTTAAAGCACTTTTATTTATCCTCTTTAGGTTCTTAGCAATCTTTACAGAAGTTAGATTTAGGATTTTAACAGTTACATTGTAATCTATTTTGAACTAAAGGACAAAAAACCCCCAAAACAACATAAAACTCAAAAACAATGAAGTAAGAAGGGCCATATAGCACATATAGTGCACTACACTTCATTAGTTTACGACACCTGGATTGATAATTTATGTAGAGCAATTTAGGACACTAAATTGACCAAACATAGTGAAAGAGGGTTTTTGCAGTTTGTCAACAAGCCCTGACTAGAGCACCAGATCTACAACAGTGAAATCAACCCTTAAGGAGTGTAGAGGTATGGTATTCATGTTGGATGTTAGAGGATAGGTCCTAGTGTAGACATATTTGTTGTAGCTCGTGGGAGCCAATTGAAAGACTTGACTTGGTGGTTCGAAGCCTCTTCTAGGAGAAGATTTCACATTGGAGTGATTGGGCACTTAGTGGTTCGTGGAGGGAAACAAGAAAGAGTCCAAAATATCCTTAGAGAAGCATAAAAGAAGGGAAATTATTGTTGCGTTAATGGGTAAGGATTGAAGCGTAATGTGCATTACATTGATGGACTAGTGGAATCCTAAATTGGTAGATTGGAGCTCAGGTGTTGGTCAGCCTAGAAGAGCATATTGGATCAACCCGTGTTCATTGAAGCAAAAGTGACTTGCAGCAGTGATAAGTGGAAGCCCTCATGGAGTCTCAGTGTGTTGTTCGTTGATAGACAAAGGGGAAATTAGAGAGAAAAACAAAAGTGAAGGACCAACAAGACGAGATACAATAAAGAGGTTGTGATTGTGAAATAGACTAGTGAGAGTGTCATTCTATCTCTTATTCTTGTACTTGTGGATAATTGAGGGCCATTATCCCTTGTATGGGAGACCTATATAGTTGTATTATTCATTTGGTTTAATATAACGAAGATTGGGTTGTTGTACATATTTGTACAATATTTTGTAAAAAATTGGCTATACTTATGCATGTGTGATTTATTGTTATTTATATTCCACTATGAAAAGTATATTTTTCGAGATTATTTGTTTGGTAGCTTCAGTAATTTCAAGATTCTATCCTATACACTAGTGTCATGGAAATTCAACATTCAAGATGCACCACATAAAGAGTTTTGATTTGGATGGGAAATGATACTTCCAAACAGACTTCCACCACCATTGAGGGACAACAATTTTATGATCAGTGTAAATGAAGGCATAATCTATCTTTGGAGAATAGACTCTAGAAGGAGACATCAACCACACCAATTCATAACCTTTTTCAGAGATTCTAATATTTCCACGATGAAGGTCCCGTCGAATTGTTGCTACACACCAGAAAATGCAATTGGAATGTCCATATCAACACGATATTTCCAACTCTAAAGCCAAATAGTAGTAGTATTCGGGTCAACGATATGATCTAGCCTAGATACCTCTGATCCCACATAATTTTAGTTAAGGGAGGAGGAAGATGGTTCTCTCCACCACTCCCTGGCCATGGGTCCTAACCAAGAAAAACTCGAGTACTTGAACCAACTTTTCAATCCAAACCCTTGTGAATGGTCTCAAAAGTATTTATTAAAGCCCTCCATGTAATCAAGATATTCCCCTTTGGTTTTCCCACTCAACAGACCTAATATTCCACAGAGAAAGGATGAATGTATTTAAAAAATACCACAAAGGATTTAAACTCTTCATTTTCATTAAACAACATCCACATTTTTCCTCCAAGGAATGTGATAACATGAATATGTTATTGAGACCCAACCCCCCAAATATTTACAAAGATCAATTTTTCCCTAGCCCACCCATGGAAAGGAGAACTCCTCTTTCTTCCTAGAAAAAAGGAATTTAAAACAAAGGAATCTAATGTTTTCAAGAATACCTTTAAGAATCCAGGCTAAGGATCCCCAATACACCATGATGGCTTCAAGAACATATTTAATTAGAACAAGGCAACCAACCCTAGAGAGCCATCGATGACACCATATTGTTATACACTTCTCCACTTTTAAAACTAGCCATTGCCAATTAGTGAGCTAATAAGTATTTGGTTTTAATTGGAAGCCCAAATATTTTATATGCTCATTCAAACAAGAAGAAGGTATTGGAAGGAAATTTAAGATCACTTACAGTTCCCGAGCTCCCAAATTGGTAGATATAATAGAGTATTTTAGATGTTTCTAACAATGCCAGTGGCTTTCTCAAATACTGAAAGTATATTCTTCAATTCTCTTCTCCACTTTCCAAACCATCCATTTCCAATCAGTGACGTGATAAGTATTTAGTTTTAAGTGGAAGCCCAAATATTTTATACCCTCATCCAAACAAGCACAAGTCTTTCGAAGGAAATTTAAGATGTCTTGTAGTTCCCGAGCTCCCAAATTGGCATATAGTATATAATATTTTTAGAAGTTTATAACCATGCCAGTGGATTTCTCAAAGACTGAGAGTATATTCTTTAATAAAATTACCTCTTGAGGAGAGCGACTACAAAATATAAGAATATCATAAAGAAATAATAAATGTGAGATTTCACAAGATCTTGTTAGAAAGAAACCTTGAAACTCGACCCTCTATTTTGCTTTAGCCAATAAATGACTTAAGCCCTTCACCACCAATAAGAATAGGAGGGGAGACTGTCAGGCTAGGAGGTAAATCCTCTAAAATGATATTATATTATTCATTTAGTTAGTTCATTACTATATACAAGAGGGAGTGATTGTTCAGTTTCATCTCCCGATGACTCTCCATTTCCTCTATTATTTATTTACACTAATTATAGTTGTTCACCCAATCCCTATGATTAGGTGTCAACATTCCCCCAGCCTTAATCTAAAGGGATGTTGGTGAGTCCAAGCATCATTCTGAATCTTTCAAGCTTTTCTCTTCCAAGTGCTTTAGTGAAGATGTCTGCAATATTCTCATTAGTGGAACACTCGCGAAGATGGATTCTTTTGGCCTCAACACGTTGTCGAATCAGATGATATTTTGTATTGATGTGCTTTGTTCAATCATGGAACTTTGGGTTCTTGTCCAACTTTATTGCCTAAGGTATTGTCAATCATGAGTGGAGTCGATTGTACTTATTTTACCTACAAACCTTCCATATTTTTCCTGAGCCACACAATTTCTTTTGCTGCCTCAACTGCTGCCACATATTCTGCCTCTGTTGTGGAATATTTTGGAACTCATTGTTTGCTTGATCTTAAGGAGATAGCACCTGATCCAAGACTCAAGGCATAACCCGAAGTAGATACCCTAGTTTCTTTGTCTCCATCGAAGTCTGAATCAGAGTATCCAATCAAGCTGAAGTCGCCCACCTGTGTATACTTGAGTCCAAATTCTTGAGTTCCCTTCAAGTACTTTAGAACTCTTTTTGCAGCAGGCCAATGTCCCTCACAAGGCTTTTGCATAAACCTGGAGAGGATTCCAACAACAAACGAAATGTCTGGTCTGGTAGTAGTCAGGTAGTTGAGACTTCATACAAGCTATCTATACTTTGTTGCATCCTCAAATTCTTTTCCTTAAATGGATGTGAGCTTTAAGTTTTGTTCCATTGGAGTAGTCAGAGGATTGCATTCAGTCATGCCAAACCCATTCAACAGATCTCCAATGTACTTATTTTGAGAAAGGAATATGGAATTCAGATGTTGAGTTACGTCAATACCAAGATAGTAATGAACATAGCCCAAATTAGTCATTTCAAAACCTTTCCTCAATTCCTTCTTTATGGATGCAATGTAGCTCTCATTGTTCCCTATCAATTCAAAAGATCATCTACATATACCACAAGATATACAACTGTTTTTCCAACCTTCTTGACAAACAAAGTTGCATCATCAAGATCATAATGTTTGAAATTGAGTTTTAGAAGATGCTCTGTTAGTTTTTCATACCAGAATCGTGGTGCTTGTTTGAGGCCATACAAGGATTTCACAAGTTTGAATAATTTATGTTCATGTCCTTTCATAGCAAATTCTCTAGGCTGGGACACAAAAACATTCTCTTTTAGATCTCCATTCAAGAAATAAGTTTTTACATCCATTTGATGGAATTTCCAACCGTTTTGAGCTGCTAGGGCAAAGAGTGTCCAGATTGTAGCCCATTTAGCTGTGGGGGAAAAGTCTTCTCATAATCAACCCCTTCCTTCTGTGCAAAACCTTTTTCCACAAGCCTGGCTTTGTTCTTTTCAAGTGAGCCATCAGCTTTATACTTGTTCTTGTAGACCCACTTGCAGCTAATTAGTTTGGTTCCCAATGGAGGATCAACCAGCTTCCAAGTGCCATTCTTTATCAAGGAATCATACTTCTTTTGCATTGCTTATTTCCATTCATCATGAGAAGAATCTTCTTTGAAGGAATTTGGTTCAAAATCTGTAGACAAATTCAATTCACAATTATAATAAACATCCATATCAACAGGTGAATCAGAGTCATCTACATCACCTCCATTTTGTCGGGTTGAATTTCTAGTTCCTATCTTTCCAACCTCATCAAGATGAACACTTTCAAGTGTCTCTATCAACCACTTTGGGGGACCTTTCTGATATGGTCTAGGCTGCTCCATTGATTGAGTTGGGATTGAATCAAGATTGAGTCTCCCAATTTTGTCAATCACATCACTCAAAGTATCATCCATTGTTGGAGTTTCATGTGGGGGAGAGAGTGTTTTAGAAGAAGATTCCACAGGTTGATCTAGTATAGGAACCCCCCATTCAAGATGTGGAATCTGATTATCAAATTCTTGAAACGATTTTGCATTTGCGAATATATCCAAGCGATCAAGTTGCCGCTCAACAACATTGTCACTTTTGGATGATTCAAGAAAGATTATATCTCTAGATACAACAAAATTTTTATTGAATTCAACATAAAGACGATTTGCTTTGGAGGTGTTTGAATACCCCAGGAAGATACACTTACAATTTCTTGCACCAAGTTTGTTTCTATGTACCTTTGGTATCAAGGCATAACATGTGGAACCAAAGACCCTGAGATGCTTTACCGAATGAATGTGCCCATACCACATTTCATAAGGATTCTTGTTTCTAATAACATTAGATGGACATCTATTCTTTACATATACAACACATAGAACCGCATCAACCCAAAACATCAATTTTACATTTTTGAAAAACGTCATGGAGCGCACCATATTTAAGATTGTCCTATTCATTCTTTCAACTACTCCATTTTGTTGGGGATTATAAGGAACAATTCTTTGATGTTTGATCCCATGTTGGTGAAGATAGTTTTCAAATTAACTTGAAGTGTATTCTTTTCCATTATTAGTGCGAATAGAGCCAATATGATATTGTGCATCATTTTCAATCCATGTATGAAAGTTCTTGAATGTTTGAAAAGCATCATATTTGTTCTTCAATAAATAAACCCAACACATTCTGGTGTAGTCATCAATAAATGTCATCATATATTTATTTCCATTTGTAGAAGGAATAGGCATTGAACCACCTAAATCTAAATGAATGAGTTCAATTTTTCTATGTGCTATGGAATGTGAATCATGAAAAGACTAATTGCTATGCTTTCCTAGAATGCAAGTATCACATTTCTTAAGTTTCCTAGGAATTGTAGGAAAACCAGTAACACCATTTTTCTTCAAAAAGCGGAGGTTGTCATAGTTCAAGTGTCCAAATCTAGCATGCCATAATAAAATTGATGGAAATGCACCTTCTTCATAATGATAATTCTATGAGAAAATTTGTGCATGAGTAGAGGTACCCTGCAGCTTGAGAAGCCTTTATTCTTCTATCCCCGTCATGACAAGTGATTGGTATGATGGTTTTATCACCTCAAGCTTGCCATCAAACATATTAATGGAGTGTCCTTGCTGGCAGATGTGGACCAAGGACAACAAGTTTCTCCTCAGTTGTGGGAGATATAAAACATGATGCAGAAGAAAGTATAGAAGACCAGGCAATTTAAGCTTGATTGTACCAAGCCCTGATGGCTTGAGTTTTGATTTGTCTGCAAATTAAACTGCTCCATCAACATTGTCAATAAAGTATTCAAAAAAATCTCTTCTAAAAGTCATGTGGCAAGTTGCTCTTGAATCAAGCAACCAATAATTTTTCCAAGAAGCAAGTGAAGCATTAAATAAGTCTTCATTTACTCCAATATTACAGTGTGCCACAACATAGTGAGAAGATTCAGGTGCTTTACCTTTCTCTCTGTCATTAGTTTTACCTTTGGGTTGGTTTCGTTTCTACTCAATTATGTCCCAAGGCAACTTGCATGTGGATGTATCATGTGATCCATCTCTTTTGCAATGTACGCAGTGAAAATCTAACTTTTCTCCTTGAGAGTGTCTACCCCCCTGCCTCTGAAATTTCTTCCTCTTCCTCTTCGACCACCTCTTCCTCTGGAAGAATCTTGAGCAAGATTCTTCTCTCTATGTGAAAGATACACAACCTCTTCAGAAGACTGAGGAGTTTTCTTCTTCCCAAAAGCTTTCTCTCTTTCAATAATTTTTTTCACAAGGGAATCAAAGGTAATATCTTTGAGGTTTCCATTTGCTTGCAATGACTCAAGATAAATTGAGTAAGTGGGATAAAGTGCCTTGAGAAAAGCTATCAGAGGAAGGTCCAGTTCAACATTAGTGACTTTGATATCATGCATAATAGATTTTATGTCTAATGCAAGAGCAAGAGGATCATCATTTTGTAATTCAAGGGTGAACAATTTAATCATGAGTTGAACAACTTCAAGTGCAGAGTGTGAGTCATAGATTTCCTTCAGTTTTTGTAAGGCTTCGAAAGCATTTGAAAATGGAAAAATATGGCAACTCACCTCTTCATTTACTGATGCTGCAATCAATGCATAAGCCTTGATGTTCTTATTTTTCCAAATGGCGAATTCCTTGTTTGAGGTAGGTTGTTCTGGTTCTTTGTCTCCGTATCCAACACACACTCCTTTCCACAACTCATTAAAAATGAGAGTGTGTTTGATTTTCTGAGACCACTCAGGATAATTTTCCTTGCCGATGAGAACCACTCCCACAATAAATATCAATGAATGCATTTTAAAAATCTGTAAACTGTAAAAAAATGTACTTCTGTTGCCAATATATATAATAAAAAAATGCACTTATGTTGCTTTTCTTTTTAATTAGTTTTGGTGATTTAAAAAAAATGCAGTAAGGGCATTCAACGTAGGCAGATATATAATAGTGAGGAGAGGCCGTATGTGGAGAGGCTGCGTTGCAAGAGGAACATATATGGAGGAGGAGCTTATGTGAGGGAGGCAGTGGGAGCCACATAGTAATATATAAATTGCAGTAAAAAAAACTTATTTGAATATAACCATCACACAAAATTCACTTTAAGAGCCTTGAAGGAATTGCTACGTTGCACCATACCACATTTATGTTGCATAGGATTGAGTACAATCAACCACCGCTCTTGGGCTCAAACATAGTCAACCACTACACCATGGCTCCTCTAATTTCTCCAACAATGAAATCACTTGAAACACAGATATGAAACAACCTGGTAGATCTCGTCTTTCCTTACATTCCAGGTCCTCTTGGGCACATGCAACAACTCGGCTTCATCTTTGGATTCAGATTCATGCGGGGTGCGGCACAACTTGTCGTTGGGCATCCCTTTGACACTATTAAGGTGAATCTCCAGAGTCAACCAACACCTCCATCCAGTTAAATGCCTCACTTTATAGGTGCAATGGATGCTGTGAAGCAGACCATTGCCTCAGAGGGTCCCTGAGGGCTGTACAAAGGAATGGGAGGCAATTGGGCTTTCAACAATGGATGATTTTCTGAATGAAGCCTCATATGCAAGCCGTGTCAGAAATGGTGTGTCTGCAAGACCTAAATGCTCAACGCAGATTTTGGCTAGAGTTAGATGCAATTTTGGGGAACCTATCGCTTCCATGTTGTAAAGTTTATTCTTACACACCAGATACCCAAACATAGACATGCTTTCTATAGGGAAAGGCTAGCTTCAATCAAGTGGATAGGGTAGGTAGTGTTTCCTTTAATTCTCGGGTTGTAGGTTATAAATTTATTTTGTGTTAGCTCCATCTTCTTCCACTGCAACCCCAAACCTCACATCCATATAATATAACAAGGAAAAAATATTATATAATAATAATTTTTATACATTTCAATGTTTAATATAAATTATATTTAACATTTAAAATATTAATAATAAAATAATTTAAATATAAAATGAAACCTCCAACAAAAATACTTTAATATAAATTATATATAACATAAAAATAACAAATAAAAGTTAAAAATATTCTCATTACATGGGCAAGTGTTTTTGACATTCAGTATAAAGAAAATAGAAAACATATAAGTGAATGCATGGTGTTTTATATGTGTGTGAAAGTAAAACAATTTTTATAGTCAAAACATTTTAATTACATGTTAGTCAATATGAGAGAGCTCTCTAGGTTAAATATGGGATTGATACGCACATGAGATATTCAATATATGTTGTTTAGTCTGAGGGGTATGAGTAATTTTTTTTTTTTTAATAGAGATCAAGTGTAGATTATTTTAACTTATGATTTATTATGTGTAAATAAGGTTCAAATTTTGGAAGTGCAATTTTTTTTTAAATGTAAAATTTAGAAAAAGAATTACATTTTAAAAGATTTAATCCCTCTCCATTCATAATAAATTGGAACTTATAAAAATTATTAATTTATAAAATATGCAAAAATTAAAACAT
>APFE031612597.1:20550-57188 GCA_000404065.3 Pinus taeda
TTTTCTCTCCTGTAATCTGATTTTTTTTTAATTTTATTTATTCTATTTTTTTTCCGCAATTTTCATATTCTTACATTTTACCTGGCTATTCTTTTTCATTTTCCATGTTATATTATATATTCTTATTCGTTTTCTCATTCTTTTGAGTGATCGTCTAACTGAATCCCCCCTTGTTGGATATGGCCCAAAGTAATGATCGCTGAACTGCTTTATTTGATTGCCCTTACTTTTGTGAGACCAACGTAAAGGATATTCCCCATGTTACAATGATGAGGAAACAATAATGAGGAATTACTTTTACATTTGTGTGGGGACCAAAATAGTGCAAATGCCATTTTAATATCAAAATCAATACGGCCATTAAAGCGAAAGGCAGGCATATTAATTGGGAGTTGTCTATAATGCGATTTTTTGGAGATTCCGGTAACAGAATCCGGGGGAAGAAATTGAAGTTAAATCTTGATTTGTTGCAGTTAAACTGGTTTTTTAACTGCATATTTGGATTCAGCACCCTGAAAAACCCTTGGGACGCTTTGATTGTACAGAAACTAGCGATCAAATTTGAGATTCCAATAAATTGCTGCCGAATTTTGACCGGAAAAACCCACCGAAAAAGCTTTCAAAAAGTCTCATTATAGAAAACTACTATTAATTGTTTCCTTTCATGCCCATGCCAATGCCAATTCCTAGCTTGTGTACGATGTGGTATGCGTTGCGTGCACAACTCCATTAACCTTTACTCAAATATTCCTCTCTCAAATTCTCATAAAACTTTTATTTTCTCATCACAGCGTGGCTGAATGCTTGTATATATTAAAGATTGTTGGGTGACTGATCTTTATCTTATGCCAGTCCAATCCAACCCCTTAATAATCTGCACCACAAATCCCTACTATCACAACTCCCAGTGCACCTCCTTTGCTTTACTGTCACAACTCTCCCTTCCCCTGCGGCAGGCTAGAGATATAGCGTCGTCCCCCACCCACATTCTCCCACAGTAACAAGAAAGCTATGGCAGGCATCACCAGAGTATCAGGCAACACCTTCATCAACCCAGTGATGGAATTGATGAAGGATGTTATTGACAAGGAGGATAATTGTCAGATTCTGCGAACTGACTTGAGGCCTATGGAGAGCCTTCTACATGATACAGCTTCCATCCTCTTCCGAGATGAAGTCGATATTGCAGCCTTCGTCCAAGATCATCATGACAAAGCGATCCTGGAGCTGGTGAAGACGTGGTTGCAATTGCTGCACAATTCTCTTACAGAGGCGGAACGCCTACTCTCCATCGACAACTGGGGAACGCGCCAACGTTGTGTTGACTGGATCGTCAACAATCCCAGGAGACCCTCCAAACAAATCAGACATTGGAACGCATTTTTTGATCACCTCTATCGTAGCTTTCCAAGCGAATTCCAAATATTGGTGACTTCTCTGCAGTTTGTTTCAGCAAAACCGTTGTATAAAGAAGAGGCATTACTTCCAGGCGTAGCTGCCCCTGCATCTGTAGGTTCAGGGATTATAGATGAGGCTCAACCCCTCTCTGGAGATGAAGCCTGGATGCTGTTTCGCAGAGTGGCTTTCAAAGATGACGAGGTTCCTGTGGATATAGAACAGCGTGCCAGGAATGTTGCGGACGAGTGCAAAGGTGTGCCTTTGACCATAAATGTAGTGGGCGCAGCAATGATAGGGAAAACCAGTGCGCATGAATGGGATATTTGTTTAGCTTCCATGAGAAACGTAGATTCGTCTTTTCCAGCAGCTACTGCCAGCTACCTTGATGCACAACTGTACGCAAGACTCAGGTATGGCTATGATGCTCTGCCCAATTCAGACGTAAAGAGGTGCTTTTTATATTGTGCCATGTACAGTCAAGGTGAAGAAATTGATACGGATACATTACTGCAAATGTGGATTGGAGAGGGGTTAGTGAAGAGCAAACAAGGAACATATTTAATGGACATGGCCATTGGCCGCAAGTACTTAAAACTCCTTGTAGACCGTCGCCTGTTCCAAAAAGTTACACAGAGAACCAATGTCTTTAAACAGAGGACAATAAGAGTTAGCCATTGTATTCATGATATGGCGGTCTACATTGGGCAGACGGAGGAGAACTTTTTATTCATGCCAAGTCAGCATCAACGAAATTTCCCAGTGGTTCACGATGAGAACTGCAGCAGGATGTCAGTAGCCAGCAATTCTATGGAACATATACCCACTGAGTTGAGATGCCCAAAGCTTGCGAGTCTTAGTTTGCAAGGCATTAGCCATTTGAAAGAGCTTCCGTCAGATTTTCTTCCCAGCGTGACCTCCCTCAGGGTTCTCAATCTCTCCGGCTGCACCCAAATAACTTCCATCCCAACGTCAATTGGGCAGCTAAGAATGCTCCAGTTTCTCTCATTGCAACGGCTTCCCATCGAAGATTTGCCTGAAGAGATATGCCAACTTTCTAAACTTCAATTTTTGGATCTTTCATATTGTAGAAGTCTAAATTCATTGCCATCTCAGATTGGACAGCTCAGAAATCTCAAGCATCTTAATTTAGACAAATGTGATTCGTTAAAGATGATTCCGCGTGAGATGTCTGAACTGACTTCACTGAGCAGACTCCAGTTATTCAATCCAGATTTAAGTGTGGAAATGGAAGCACCTGCGAGTATTTGGAGTTTGAAGGGTCTAAAAAGCTTGACGGAGTTGCAAATATGGATAGACACAAGGCAGAATAGGTCAAGAATTAAAGATGGCATAATGGGAACCTGGTCGGAGATGAGGCACTTAGAGTTGAACTACATTGACAGTTATGAAGAGGATCTTCTTCCAGAGGACATGCAGAACATGAAGAAGCTACAGAGTTTTGAGCTATACAGTTACCAAGGGTTAAGACTGCCGAATTGCATATTTGAGCATCTTGAAATGGTCAAATTGCGGAGTTGCCACGGGATAAGGGAGTTGTCTCCACTGGAGCGGTTGCCCAATTTAAAGCTTCTGAAGTTGTGGGACTGTAATAATTTGAGAGAGTTGGGGATAGGGAGTCCAAATGGATATGTAAAGTTACAGAAGTTGGTTCTCAGACGGCTAGATAATTTAGAGTATTTAGATGGAGCACCAAATTGGGGAGTGTGGGATGAAAGAACACTACCCCAACTCCGTGTATTAAAGATACGTGGCTGCCGATCTTTGAAAAGATTTCCGAAAGGCATGGAAAAGCTGCGAAATTTATCTGCATTGATGAGCTTTGAAGACTGGTGGGAAAGCATAATGTGGGAAGATGATGACATGAAGGGCAAACTTCAAAAATTCTTTATACCACTTCAACGGTAAGTAAATATTACTTTTCATCATTTAAATTTTTAATTAAAGA
The DNA here is from genome assembly GCA_000404065.3 of Pinus taeda. Taxonomy (NCBI): domain Eukaryota; kingdom Viridiplantae; phylum Streptophyta; class Pinopsida; order Pinales; family Pinaceae; genus Pinus; species Pinus taeda. The sequence goes on from APFE031612597.1 coordinate 23,915, forward strand.
ATTATTTATTTTTTAATTTATTTCCTTGTAACTGAAGTGAGAAGTATTATTTATTTTTCAAAATATTTGTTAGCCACTTGCGCTGTAAGTAAATATTATTTTCTTAGTGATTAAATGGTTAATATATTATTTATATCAATATTGCCAAATTCTTTTTCATTTTATTTTTTAAACAAAACAATTGTAAATTTAAAATATTAACCAATGTTTATTTAAAATATTAAATATATATTTTAAATTATATTTAATTTCCTTTTCCCACATTTTGTTATAGATATCAAGAATCACAATTTGAAATAAATTTTTTGTATTATTAGCCACGTAAACTTTTTATTATTAACCATACATATTAAATAAAACATATATTCCATTTTATTAATCATTTATTTTTTATTTTTTATAATTTTTTATATTTAATAGTTAAATATTTAGTTTTATATTTTATTTAATTAGTTTAGTTCATTTTATCTATTATGATTAAGATTAATATCTAAATTATTCATAAAAGGTAGATTAGTTTATTTGACTGAAGTTTAGTTTTTATTAAATTTTAGATTCAAACTTTATGGAAAAGAATTTAGAATAAAAACTGTTTTAAAAAATCAATATACACATATTGTTAGATAATTAAAAGTTTTTCCACCATTAAATTTGACTGTTATAATTGTTAACTGAATTTTGATTTATACAACTTGGTAAAAAAACAAAAACATATATGGTTGGATTTATGCCTTGGCTTTTGAAGTGACCCACTGCTCTTTTATTTTGACCCCTTTCTTTTCCTGATTTTCTCGTGTTACCAGAGATTCATGTGTTGTATATTTATACAAAGAGATGTGTATGACAGGTTGTATTGAAATTGGTCCTAGAAAGAGAGAAGTTCCTTGGGCTGTTAGAGACATGAAAGGAGATGTTGAGAAATTTCATTTTAATTTTGTCTCTTATTTTGCAGGAATTCCATATGGGATTGAAATTGGCCCTGGCAAGAACTAAGTTCGTTGGGCACTTAAGAGACATGGAAGGTGAAGTAATTTCATTTTAGTTTTGCCTTTTATTTTGCAGGAAATTCACAAGTTTATGGTAATTTCAGGATTTCAGATATGTTGTAATATTTTTACTATGAAGAAGTTATTTTGATCTGCAATATTCTTTCTCATATTTAGAATAAAGAGAAAAACTAAGCTAGTTTAATTTTGTATATTTCTCATGCAGCTTATGAGAAGAACTTGTCATAAGATCTCTCAAGGCGCTCACGCCCATAAAAGTTGTTATGATACAAATTTTACTTGGAGTTGTGTATCTTTTATTTTCACATTTGTTCCTTAGATTTCAAACAAGTGGGGGTTGATGCCTCCAACAAGTGGGCACTTGAAAAGAAAAGGGGGATGTTTCCTCTTGTAGGTTGGAGCCTATAAAATATTATGTAAATTAAATGTGGTACTTGCATTTACATTAAAATAAAAAGAATATATGTGGTTTTCTTCTATACGGTCCTCCATTTAAATACCCTATGTTCAATGATCTATGTGATTGCCATTTAAATACCCTATGTTCAATTATCTATGTGATTGCTGCATTATTTTGTGAATGAATGTGTTTAATTTGCTAAATAATTGTTAAAAAGTATATAAGATTGGTTCACCCCCACTCCCTCTTAAAATCATCTGGATTTCCAACACTTTTCTTCTGTCTATTTTCTAAATGCAATTTTCTATTCATAGAAGCCAATTTCCTATAAGGTAGAGAAACACATAGTGATGCCTTTTGACATCACAAAATATGATCTCTACTTTCCTTTTCACTTCTAATGCAATTTTCTATTCATAGAAGCAAGTTTCCTATAAGGTAGAGAAAGTCACAGTGATGCCTTTTTGACATCACAAAATATGATCTCTACTTTCCTTTTCACTTCTATAATTTGCATTGGCCTTCTCGCGCACATACTAAAGAAAATATTGGCTATAGCTTTCCTGCATTACCAAAACCTGAGTTTTTTTCTCGTTATCTCTCTTTGTTTCACATTCTATGGAATATTTTCTACCCCAAGCTCACCTTTTTATATGACCATGATATATGCATGTGATTATATGGATATTCAAAATTAATACTAATATCCAAATGGTTCAAGGGATTCATGTTCCCCATAATATTTCATGTCATCATTTACCTTGGTGGTGTTGAGAAATCTATAGGGCATTAATAGTTAAAAGATTTCTCTGCTTTATAATTAATTGTGATATACTTTTACTTCTTAGCTTATGGTATTTCTTCTTTATGTATTATTGCGTTATTTTCATTAAGACAATTACCAATATGCATAATAAAAGACAAATGACACAATATGTAGGCTTTTCATCCAGGGTCAAAACCTCTCAAAAATATATGCATAATAAAAGACAAATGACACAGTATGTAGGCTTTTCAACCAAGGTCAAAACCTCTCACTTTTTTAGAGGAAAACCTTATCTACTCTTCTTCTAGATATTCAATTGATGAGTACCAAGACCATGACAATGACCCTTAACTCTAGTATCCTCCCAAGAACCTTGTCACTAACCTTGATTCTTTGCCTCTTCCCTTTCTTGACTCTCTTCTTGATATTGAACTGCTCTTCTCGACTCCTTTAGAGAGATTAGGTCTCTATCCTTCACAATGCTTCTGCTCAACTTCCCTAGAGAAAATCAATCTCTATGATCGCACTAGATTTCTCTAGAGAATATCGGTCTCTAGATCTCTATCTCGGTCACCTAGAACAAGTACCACAGAAGAATCCTTTCTTCGTTGACCCAAGAAGAAACCTCCTTCGCTGCCCTAGAAGAAACCTTCTTCACTGCCCAAAATGAAACCACCTTCACTACCCTAGAAGAAACCTTCTCCTTCGCTTTCCAGCAGAAACTCCTTCGCTCTTCTTCTTGACCTCTTTTTCGCACTTGTATTTGACCTCTACTTTTCACTTCTTCTTGACCTCTTTTTCACACTTCTACTTATTCGAATGTAAGTTGAGTTTCTTACCTCCAAGTCAGGCCGAGTGTGGCTATATATACACTTCATCTCATTTCCTTTAGGCTGACATGATCACAAGCAGTTAGGCCGACTTATTCCAACATGTCTTCCATCGTTGTAGGCCGACTTAAAGAGGACAAGTGACAAGGTATTGGAGGATACTTTACATAGACAAGTTTGACTCTATACAAAGTGTAACATGACTTCATTACATGAAATTGGCTATCATTTTACGACTTGATGACAAATAATCTCTAAAGACTCTAAATGGGAGTCTTGACTCAATAAAATCTCTTGCTTATGAAACCCATGAAGCAAGTAATACAATATTTTTATTTTCTTCTTTACATCTTATTCCATAAAATCATTATGAAGACCGAACCTAGTTACACTTTTCAGCACTCCCTCTTAGCTAGGGAGAAATTCATAATGGTACTTGGACATTCTCAATCTGAATTTCTCATAAGAAGAATTTCAGATTGGTAGCTCATTTGTATAGTATCATATCAACCAACATTGTTATATAGCAAGGCATTGACTAACAACTCCATCTCTCCACAACATCTGAGCTTAATGCTGGTGAGACCAATGATTCATAGACACTCTCATCATTGTCTCTCTCAAAACACCCCTTACCCAATTACTCAGGGTGTGTTCCATGAGGAATATTGTTATCTTGGAATCCCCATCCCTCAGAATATTAGTCCTCTCCATGATTACTCTTCTATTGGATGGTCTATCTCATCCTCAAAGAGCATCAGATGCCAAATTATTACCCAATCCTCCATTTTATCTTTCCAGGTGAAGATCAGAATGACGTGTCTATCTATGCCTCTCAAATAGGGAGGACATATTCCAATAAAGGAATGTACCCATTCCTACAAAAGGAATGTACCTAAGGTCCCTCTTGGCTTAGGAATTTCCAAGTTTCTTCCAAGTAAGAAACTTCTTTTCAGGCTCCCTCTTAACTAGGGACCTATAACAGCTCCTCATGTCGAGATCATGGAACAACCAACTACTTGAAGAGATCCTTCCTTCGATGTCATGAATTTATTCTTCATCATGGAGTCTTCAACTTTTGGGTATTCTTCATAGGGCACAAGCCACCCATCACTTTCATCCATGAGTTAGTCATGTCCTCATTTCATCAGAAAGTGATTCATCAATTTTCTATCTAGCTTAGCTTCATTTCATGTTGCTTTATTTCATGCCATATTTTCCGAAAGGATATTACATCCTTCTATATGGTCCTCTTGGAAGTCATCCACAGATATTCCCTTTAGCATTCCTACGTAAGCCCACCCAGATATTAGTTCAAACATAAAAAATGAACACTTAAATCAAAATTACCTTTGTGATGGTCTTTCATCATGGCATCTTCCTGTAGGTATCAACATCCTGCATGCATGTTGACACATCTCCTAAAGATATTCATTTTCAAGGGTCTCCATATTTTTCCGACTCCTATCAGTCTTCATATCTTTTTGGGAGATATTCTAGTCAAATTTTCTTGCTCCTTGATGTTGAATGCCTTCTACCGTTGTAGCATATTTTCATGATCTCTTCCTTTCTTTTCTCACACTTCATTTTCTCGACCTTCTAATCAGAGTTCCTTAATTGTATTCATCTCCTTCATGATTCATATGAGGATATATTATGTAGATTTCATCTAGTGTGATTTATGATTTGCTGCAGTCTTTTGGAGGAGGACATCCTTTCTTCTTTTGATAATGTTTCCCAAGATGGAAATAGTGATCCATATTGTCTACAACCATATGACATGTCTTTCATAATATCCTATGTAAGAATACATGCCTCATTTATCCTTTGGGTCATCCAGAATTTCTGTAGCAACTTCACTTGAATGAAAAAACTTTATCCTTTACACCTACTACATTTTTATGTCATCATACCATCATCCCTAAATCCCATGAGTTGGAATTCCTTATGAAACACTTTCTTTATTTATAGATCAGTGAATCCTTTGATAAGGATTCCATCAGAGAAACTAGAGGATCTTACACATCCTTACCCAACAAATATTTCCTTATTGACTATTGTATGATGATCCTAGTCAATGATAACCTCTACTTATTTCTATATGTATCACTTGAGATTTCAATGAGGCTTCCAAGAGCTCCCATTCTGTAATTAATAAAATTTATTCTAGACATCCTTTATGCTTCCCATGTCAAGAGATTTTATTTCTAATGCTTCTATCATGATGTTATCTTCTAATCTAATGCATCATATTTTATTTACACTGCATCCTATCTATAAATTACAAGTGGAAAGTACCTTCTAGTGAAGAATATCATCTCAATCATAGTAGAAATCTTTTACTTCTTCCTTCTTAAGCTTCATTGTCTCAAGTTCTTTCACTTCCTCAATAATATGGGCTTCTTCCCTATCTGTTTTGTCCTTATTTCATTTAGGACAATCTCTTCTATAGTGCTCAAGTTCCTGACAACCATAACATCTTACCTTAGCCATGTTCTTATTTATCTTTGGAGGACCAAACTTTCCAACTTTCCTTTTCTTCTTGTCATAGCAGCATATGCTTGATTCTGCTCATTTGATCCTACATCAACCTTTGCCTTTAGACTAGTCTCTTCGATCTTATAGAATGACCATAGATCTTGAAATGGAGTAGTCTCTTTCTACCCATATAAACTTGAAGTGAAGTTACACCACTCTTTCGGTAGTGCATTGAGTACCACAGTGGTCATGATTTCTCCCAACTCTTGTAGTTGATCTCAAATTTTTGATATCCTCAGGTTATTCCTTCTTCCTTGGACAATTTCAGTTTGTAGAGTTCTTGCCTTAATGAGATTACTTCTCCTGTAGTACTTACCGAAAAAAACTCTACTATTTTGTCATATATAGATTTTGCAATCTCGAACTTTGATACATACAGGATTAGAGAGTATTTTATTGATTCTAGAATAATCCTTTGAGCTCTCACTTCTCCCTTCATGAATCTAGCATGTGCTTGAGTATCTTCCTTTGGAGGTTGGGTTATCTACCCCTTAATGTGATCCATGACCTCATTATCTATAAGATTTAGGTCTGTCCTTTTCTTCCATGCAAGGTAATTTGCAACCCTAACCGATTTATTACTTTCCTTGCAAAAGGAAATTTTGATATTATCGGATATGGTCGTAGACTTACTTGAGTTATTGTTGCTTTCTTCCTCCTTAATCTTGATGTTGACAAAGAATTTTCTTCTTATGAGATTGATGAGAGAGAGCTTGATTCACGATCCTTCTTGAGTGTTTTAATCTTCCATTTATTTGAAGAGCTTCCACTTCTATGATGATTTATGAGTGATGATATCATAAGTGCTTCTAGGGTTTTGGTCTTTCTTCCTGCTTACTTCTTAAAGATAACTTCAAGACTCTTTCTAGAGTATATCTCTTTGATCTATAGTTTTGAATATCTTTCCCTTGGTAGCCCTTGAATTTGCTATGATCCTTGTTCTTCTTGATTGAATGCCCCTTCTTGACTTTAGCACCTAAGCTCTGATACCATGTTGAGAAATCTAGGGCATTAATAGCTAAAATATTTCTTTGCTTGATAATTTCTTGTGATATACTTTTACTTATTAGCTTAAAATGTTTTCTTATTTATGTTCTTATTGTATTATTTTCATCAAGACAATTACCAATATGCACAATAAAAGACAAGTGACACAGTATGTAGGCTTGTTAACCAGGGCCAAAACCTCTCACCTCTTGAGAGGAAAACCCAATATAAATTCTTCTTCTAGATATTCAATTGATGAGTACTAATACCATGACAAAGACCCTTGACTCTAGTATCCTCCCAAAAACCTTGTCACTAACCTTGATGCTCTGCCTCTTCCCTTTCTTGACTCTCTTCTTGACCTCGAACTACTCTTCTTGGCTACTTTTAGAGAGACTTTATCACTATCCTTCACACTTATTCTACTCGAATTCCCTAGAGAAACTTGGTCTCTATGATCTCACTGGCTTCCTCTAGACAATATCGGTTTCTAGATCTCTATCTCAATCACCCAGAATAAGTATCCCAAAATAATCCTTTCTTTGCTAACCCCAAAATATACCTCCTTTGCTTCCCCATAAGAAACCTTCTCTGCTTCCTTAGAAAAAACCTTCTCCTTCGCTTGCCCAGAAGAAAATCCTTCGCTCTTCTTCTTGTCCTCTTTTTTTCACTTCTAATTGACCTCTTCTTTGCACTTATGCTTTACCTATTTCTCGCACTCTTACTTAGTTGAATGCAAGTCAAATTTCTTACCTCTAAGTGAGGCCAAGTGTGGCGATATACACACTTCATCTCATGTCCTTTAGGCCGACTTGATCACAAGTAGTTAGGTTAACTTCTTTGAGCATGTTCTTCCATCATTGTAGGTCGACTTGAATAGGATAAGTGACAAGGTCTTGGATGATATTTTACATAGACAACTTTGAATCTATACAAAGTGTAACATGACTTCATTACATGACAATGACTATACTTTTATGAATAGATGAAAAATAGTCCCTAAAGACTCTCAATGGGAGCCTTGACTCAAAAAAGTCTCCTACTTATGAAACCTATGAATCAAGCAATATAATAATTTTATTTTTCCTCTTTAAATCTTATTTCATAAAATCATAATTGCATGTCATTATGAAGATTGAACCTAGTTACACTTTTCAACAGGTGGCTCCCTAAAATTGTCCATGAAACTCAACATCTAACCTTAATTCTCCACTAAATTATTTACTAGCCAATGTTGGTGGAAAATGTAGCAATAGTGTATAATTTTCCTAATCTAAGGTTAGTGACTTAGACATAGAAAGTGTGAATATGAACATGAAGCCAAATTCCAAAATATATTCACACTACTTTAAACCCTAGTCTATCCATATCAAAGGGATAGAAAAGAACAAACTAGAACCATAAGAGTGAATAAATTTCGTCAAAGAATATAAATAGTTCATGCCCAATGGAAAGCATGCATATTATTAGATATGGAGGAAAATTAGTTGAACAAGTGTGTCTTTGTTTTCCTCCTTGGGAGGATCTTTTTCTTCCTAAGTGTCTATTCATCCCTTCATTGGTTGCAAGTAGCATGGAGATTGAAAAATGATACTAAGAGGAAGAGCTCCTCAATATTCTTGGTGTAATATTGACTTCTATTAACAGTGTTGGACCCATTAAAATTTAAGGGGTATCCCTAATATCAAGTCCAAATTATACTTCACACCGTTTGGGTATGAGCCCCATCTGAAATACAACCTAGTTTTCGAAATAGTGGTCTTATGTGATATGCCTTGGGTACGATAATGCATAGTATTACAGGAATAATACACCCTAGGGTATGGGTTGACAACCCCAATAGAGCAGAGGGCATACACAAAAAAGAAGCAAACAAACAAGCAACCTTAATACTTAAACTACTGAAGTAAGAAGAAGAAGTATTACCTTGAGGTCCTACGTTTGAGGCTGTTCCCATAGGGTCCAAATCCTTTTCTTCCCCCAATGCCCTAAAACCTGCAACTCATTCAAGAAAATCATTTACACTAACAGTAAAGCATGTTCCTGATATAAGTGTTAGATAATATAAGCATATAAGTATAAAACATGAAATCATACATTAGTTAGATTAAAACATGAATTAAAGCATTAAGATATTAACATCACGAACAAGACATGGTTTCTTTATTGATGACTGCAAAAGAATGTGGAAGGATATAACTTGATCCGTCCATGGCTCCAAGGAAAACTTTCCTCCAGATCTGTCCAATGCAAGACTCAAAAATCCTCTTTCAAGCGTATACACATGGATGCCATATAAAGGAGATGGACATCAAAATGACGAAACACGAGTTTCCTACAGCTGGGAGTACAAGAGGCACAAGAAAAATCAGACTTGATCAGGGACAAGTTGGATATAATATCAATATCCTATCATTCTCTCCTCTTAGTCCTTCCCCATGAGATGTATTTGTATGACCTCAAAACTATTTTTTTAGTTGGGAAACAGTTAGGCCACAGGCTCCTATAGGTAGGCTTCCAGTGTAACCTGTAAACCCCACCCAAATAATTAGATGAACACCATAGATGGAAGGTGGTCATATGTGTCGAAGGATTCTCTTGTAGTTTCCCTTCAAACATAGGAATATCGGACAATAAATTTGCAGGCATAGGTGGCCATTGAGAATCATGACGGATGAGATAATTGGTCAATTTATCCATTTTAGGTAAATTAAGAGGAGTGAAAAAAGGATTTTTTAATTGGCCATACATATGCTAAGGGTCATAAACCTGAGACATACCATAATGTCCTCCCATAACATACTGAAATGTAGTAGAATTATGAATGAGGGTATAGTTCATCCTAAAATTTGGATATACAGGGCTAGTAAATGAGGCATAAAGATATGTCCCCTAGGGAAAGTTCCCCCAGAGAATAATAGACCCCCATAAACTGACTACCCATAGGGTTATACCTAGCACTAGGTGTTATATGAGATTTACAATCGTGGAAAAATATATGTCCCCTAGGTCAGTGGCTAACCTAGAACAATAGAGAGACGAGGAACACAATTCTTTTCCTTAAAGTAAATAGATGATGGAGTGAGGCCTACCTGGAATCCTTTGAATACTTCGTGTAACATGCCCCTCCTAGGTCTACTAAGAGTAACCATGCCAACGAGGGTAAACATGAGGAGAGATGCCACTACAATTTGATTTGACCTCCTATGTGTCCTATGGAAGTGGAACCGATGGAACATCACTTACAGTCATCCAATACAATCAACATACCCCTCAGGAGACAAGTCATCGAGTCAGATAGCCTGTCCTTGAGTCACACTACTCTTCAGGACCTTTAAAGCCATAGTCGCTCTCATGGTATGGGCAAGGGAGTGACCTTGGACCTATAGTTGCTCTCACAAGCCTGCAAGCCAGCGAACGTGGTCTCAAATTGCTAGTTATGTGCTAGCGACCCTGGGAATTAAGCCACTTTTCTAGCCCAGAATCTCGGACACTGCCCAGAACTAGTTGTAACTTTCAAAATGCTAATAAAACATGAAAACAATGTTGGTAATTTAAAATTTTACCTTAGGACTAAGCTTGAGCATCCCCAACCGGGACTGACATTTTCTCAAACACTCAACATCAATGCAACCTACTGGTCTAGGATACAATACATAGCATAAATGTCTGAAACAACTATTGAAACATAACTAAAAGGATCACCTCCATCAATGAACCATTACATCATCAATTAGGTCTTGCATACATTCATTTAAAATTTACAAGTAAATACATGAGATAACCATGACATGAACCAGTCATTGAACAAAGGTTATAACCAACATATAACCATGTCAAAATCAGAGAAAATACAACCATTACATCCATATATAAATCAGTGCAAAAGTAAGAGAACTTATATTTTATTATCAAAGGCAAATCTAACTATGTTCGGAACTTCCATGTACCATCTGACCATAGACATGTATGAATCAAATCTCTCTTTCAGCTAGTCACCCCTGTTACATATTCCTAGCATGAATGTGGGATCTTGTAGAACAACCAATCCAATAAAAACTAAGGGAATCCAGAGGTTCAACCACCTCCACCCTCACCAAACGGTTATCATAGCAAAACTGGTGCTTCAATCACAACCGAACATAACTTGGAGTGCCATCCAGAATCCATCACTATGCTTAAGGAATTTTCTCTCTCCCCATCTCTCAAGCTTTATCGGAATCCAAGCCAGATCATTAGGCCCTAAACCGAGACACCTCCCTCAGGCTTTACCTTGTATCCCGCCAAAACCGGTTAAGGGATTCATAGGTCTTTGGTAATGAAACTTGAGACCACCTCTGCCCTAGATTCTGAATCCATTCGGAAAACCAAAGCTCACAAAGAACACAAGATGAACATCCCAACTCCATGGCATACAGAAAATGGCAAGGCTAGGATGAAAACCATTGTCATAGCCTAGAAAGACCATGCCACCGACAACAAGAGAACCATATACCAACATGCAATGCCATGCATGTCGAAACTAGCTAGGAAATCACACATGAAAAAGAGTACTTGCAAGTATTCCCGCTAAAGTTGCTTAATCTTTCTTTCCTTCCCTGATCCTTGCTTGATTTTACTTTCGTTTGCTTGCTTTCCTTTTCCTTGCTCCAAGACTAGAGTGCTCTAAGAAAACTCTAAGTGATCAAGAGTGAGAGAGAGAGAGAGAGTGAATAATAAGAGAGCTCCAAACTTGAACTAACAAAAGGTTACCAACTTATCCTTAGAAGCATTTTTATGAATGAGGCCTCTATTTTCTTCATTTTTCCATTATTTTCCTTCAATTTCCTCCTCACATGCAACCTATGACCTTTCACCTTACTTTTCTCCTAATTTAATTTATTTTCATAAATAAATGTGCCAAAAATGTCTTTCTTCCATTTCATGGCTTTGCCTTAGCCTTTGCCAATTTTCCTTAGCCAAAACACACATCCAGTGATGCCCACTAGGATATATTTTCCCAACATTTATCTTGGAATAAGTGTCCATAAATGTGGTCTTATTTTGCCTTTATTAACTTTTATTACATGAAATTTTCACCAGGGTTGTTACAAAACCCTCCCCCTTGGGGCACACCATCCTCAGTGTTATACCACACCATGACCTTAGAAAAACCATTGAAAATAAAACATACTTCCTATGGAGATTTATAACGTAGCTCATTTCAATATTTACAATGAAATACTCACTCAAAAGAAAAACATCATGACAACATGACGATATACTAACCATACTGCATACTAGAGCTTTATAACAGAGCTCATTATGGTATTTACATCCATAAACGTTTACATATACAAGTATCAAAACATCAGCAAAACATATGCCAAACATAACCAACATCAAACCAAACTTGCTTTGCCTCAATCGACAAACAATGAAGGATATAGGGCCTGCATTTGATCTTCCATCTCCCATGTAACTTCTATAGGCCCAAAGTGATTCCATTGCACTTTAACTTTCTCTATGCGTCTATTCCTGAGCATGAGATGTTTCTGTTGTAGTATGCACTGAGGCTCCAGTTTGAACTCTCCTTCTTGCTCCACTTGCAATACAGACAAATCAATAATGTGATCAACATCCTTTATATACTTGTTAAGCAATGAAATGTGGAAAACATTATTGACTTTCACTATTGGAGGTAGTGAAAATCAATATGCCACTGGTCCAATCCTCATAAGGATCTCAAAGGCCCGCAATACCATGGTGACAACTTGGCACATGAACCAATCCTTAAAGAGCTTTTCTTGGGCTTGATGTGAAAATACACATGCTCCCCAACCTGAAACTCTTTGAACACCCTGTGTTGATACGCATAGATCTTTTGTCTATCCTGTGCTACCTTTGGATTATTCTTTATAACTTGCATTTTCTGCTCCATCTCTATCAACATGTTTGGTCCAATAAGTGCCCATTCACTGGATCACTCTAGCTGATGGGAGTATTACAACTCCACCCATACAATGCCTTGAAGGGACTCATCCTCAAGGAATCATAATAACCATTATTGTATGCAAACTCAACCAATGGTAGATACTCTTCCCATTTCCTCTGCTGGTGCATCATGTACATCCTCAACACATCTTCCAAGATCCTGTTGACCCTCTCTATCTGACCATCTATCTATGGATGATAAATTGTGCTAAAGGCCAACTCTGAGCCCAAACTTGCAAACAACTTCTTCCAAAACTTGGAAGTGAACTTTGCATCCCTATTTGACACAATCTTCTCTGGAATGCCATGTAGCCTCACTCTCTGTTTGATGAACTCATGTGCTACCTCACTGGCTGAATATGTAGTCTTCACTGGAATGAAGTGAGCTACCTTTTTCAACCTGTCAACCACTACCATAATAGAATCATCCTTCTTTACCATCCTTGGAATACCTGTAATGAAATCCATGGAAATGATCTCCCATTTCCATTATGAAATCGCTATAGGTTGTAGAAGACCACCTGGATGCTTGCACTCTCCCTTAACCTATTGAAAATCTAAGCATCTAGCCACGAAACACAAGGGCTTCACTTAATTAACCTCTAACATATCACGTGCGTTCATGGCATATTAAACAATAACCTTAATTTGACTATATATTAGAAAATACCTCTAAAAATCAAATTATTTAAACCCCTACCAATATTAACCCAGTACACCTTCCCAATTTAGAAAACCCCTAATTTCCCTATATATTGTAGGTATCCATTTTTTCATTAACATTTTTTATACCCCTTTATATTTTTTCATTGACTTTGAGCTCTATTTTCTATACCTGTCAATATAAAAACCCTTTACCCCTTATGTATCCTCCAATATATTATGTCATATTTTCCTCAATATATATCCCCCAATATGAACCCATGTGGTATGGTATTACTCCCCCAGTGAATCCCCCGTGCCATGAAATCACCCACTTCTTTCTTCAGATTCAACCAATAATAGAAATTATTTACCACTGTCAATGTATTTTTATATCCTGGATGACCCAAATACGATTTCACATGAAACTCCCTCCACATGAGCCTCTTGGCCTCACTACAATTTCGCACATAGATCCTATTTCAAAGCCTCACCAAGCAATATGTCGTGAGATGATAGTCTACATCCTGATCAATTGTACCTGTACCTGTACATGTACCTGTACTTTGCTGCAACCTATGTATGATCTCCATGTATTTTTCATCCCATTATCCTGCCTACAAGATCCTATCTTGTAACTCTGTCCCATAAGAGCTTATAGATGCTATATGATTTACTTATACCTTCCTGGTAAGATCATCTGCAACCCGATTCTCATTCTTTTTGATGTATCTGATCTCAAATTCAAAGTCACTAAGGGTGCCCAACCATCTATCTTGCATGACATTTAGATTTGGCTGGTCAAACAAGTACCTCAACCCACTGTGATTTCTCGTCAATGTGAACCTCCTACTCAGAATATAATGTCTCCACATCTTCAATTCATGTATAATCGCTGCTAGCTCAAGGTCATGCATTGGATAGTTCTTCTCGTGCTCATTTAGTTTATGTGACGCATAGCACACTACTTGTCCTTATTGCATGAGAACTCCACCAAGCCCTCTCTTGCAAGCATCTATACACACAACAAACTGTTGTTCCAGATTCGTAATCCTTAGCACTGATGTGTGTGTCAACGATTGCTTAAGGATCTCAAAACTATCTTCACGTTCCACCATCCATCCAAACTTCTTACCTTTCCATTGCAATGATGTGATAGGATATGCAGCGCATGAGAAGTTCCTGATGAACCTCCTATAGTAACCTACCAATCCCATGAATGATCTCACCTCATCCACATTCTTAGGAGTTTCCCATTCCATGATGGCCCTTATCTTTTCTGGATCAACTGTAATGCCTTCCTTGGAGACAACATGCCCCAAGTAATGTACCTCAGCCTGAAAGAATCAGTACTTGCTAAGTTTAGCATACAACTGATGCTCTCTTAGCAATCTCGAAACTAGTGCTAAATGTTCAACATGTTCCTCCTCATTCTTAGAATATACTAGTATGTAATGAATGAATACAATAACAAATTTGTCCAAATAAGGACACAACACATTATTCATCAAACAAATGAAGGTAGTTGGAGAATTAGTCAAGCCAAATGGAGCAACGACAAACTCATAATGCCCATACCTGGTCCTAGATGCAGTCTTGAAGATATCCTCTTCCTTGATGCATACCTGATGGTATCCCGATCTCAAGTCGATCTTAGAGAACCTTACTGCTCCCTTTAGCTAATCAAACAAATCATCAATCCTTGGAAAAGGGTATCTATTCTTGACTACCTATAATCAATTCACAATCTAAGAGTACCATCTTTCTTCTTTACGAACAACACTGGTGTGCCCCAAGGTGATACACTAGGTTTGATTGTATTATTTATCAAGCATCTCCTTTAACTACAACTTCAACTCAACCAACTCAAGTGTGCTCATCCTGTAAGGTGATTTCGATGCTAGAGCTACCCCTGGCACCAAATCAATAGAAAAAGCTACCTCCCTGTGAGGTGGAAACTTTGTAATTTCCTCAAGAAATACATACTCAAACTGTTGCAAAAATGGGTACCTGCTCAACACATATGCATCCTCAACTTCCTTACCCTTGTCATTAGAAATTTGTACTGCAAACATCACACAACACTTTTTGCAACTACACTTAGTCTGCATGGCGGTAACCATCCTCATTGAGGTAGGCTTCTTCTTTCCTTGCAAGGGCCTCTTTTCCGCACTATCATCCACACGCTATATGGCCTTGTCGAAGAAATCCACTTTGGTTCTATGAAGGTATATCCAATCCATACCCAAAAGCATACTATACAATCTAAATGGAAATAAATTCAAGTGCATTGTTGTAGGCATACCATTTAACTCAAATGCACAAGCTCTTACCCAATGGTGAACTCGATATTCGTACTTGTAGCCAACTGTAACAACCAAGATTATGCATGCACTTATTTTCTCAAACCACACTTATCCACCAGGTCAAGACTAATATAACTATAGTTAGATCTAGGATCAATAAAAATAAAAACAAATTGATCACAAAGCTTACCATCCTTATGATCCACCTGCTTATTTTCCATAGTTGCATAAATCCGAGGAATGTTATGACCAACATCACCAACTGTATGTGTCTCTTGACCACTATAGATCTAGGGTCTACCACCACTCGGATACTGTGGACAATCCCTCTTACAATGATCCTTACCACATATCCAACACTTGAATGGTTCCCTACCATTGCCTCTATCTTGCTGCTCTCCATGTCCTTTCTCAGTTGTATTGAATCTATTGTAAGGAACTGCATTTTCTTACTCACCTGCATCTTGAGGTCTTCCTCGCTTTGCTGGCAATTTTCCTTTTGCTTTGGAATTTCTTTTAAAATCATGCTTAGGGTCAACTTTGCGCTTCAATGGCTCATAAAAATGCTTCAACTTTCGGATAGCCTCCTCCAATTATCTAGGCTCATCAAACTCAATCCTATCTTTGTATGCTAATGGAAATCCACTGATGAATCTTTGAACCTTGGATTTCTCCTCCTTGAGGTGAGGCACATATCTCAACAACTCCAAAAATATGCGAGTATACTCCTCATCTATGATACAACCCATCTACAACTCATAAAACTCCTTAGCTCTGTCATCATAATACCTCTCTGACAAGTACTTCTTCTTGAAGGGCCTTTCAAATGCACGCCAAGTCAAATCAAGCCTCCGCATCCTATGATTTCTTCATCTCTCCATCAAAGGAAGGTGTATTTTCCTTCTTGAACTCATCCGACAAGTATTCCCTATCATTCCTCTTGTACGGATGATAGTGATGATGATCATGATGTCTATCAGAACCTAAACTAGAGTAATACCTATGTCTAGTACCTCTCCTATTTGGAGTGTCCAACAACCTGCCATATCTTATAGTGTTAGATGTATCTAACCTATGCCTACTATGAGACCTGCTACCATATGCCCCATTAATTTTTTCCTCATGTCCATGATTGATCTGAAGAGTTCCCTATCACTGCAAATTTGACAAACTCTGAAGTAATATCACATTCACCTCTACTTGTTTCTTTTGTGCCTACATGATTTTGTCATTGTTTGATTTGCAACTCCTTATTTATTCCTTCAAGCTTCTCAATGTGTTTGCCAAGTCAGAAGAGTCCCCCACACCATGTTGCCCATATGACTCATAGAGATATTCTATGTAATATACCACCTTGTTGGCCATCTGATCTCTTTCTTGCAAGGCATACTATGTCAGCTAAACCAAATCACCATAATTCAACGTACCTTAGCATAATTCTGGGAGGACACCTTGTCTTCAAGACCATCAAATTAGCGTGACACATGTATAACATAAGCATAATATCATATAGACAACTTTGAAATAAATGCATAGACGCATAAACATCATCCTAGGTAGGATCCGGTCATCAATGCAAGGCCATATCAACAATGCGTGCTATGACCTCATGCGTGACAAAAACCATTATTCCATCACACACATTGCCTCATGCAACTATCAACTTGCATAAGCAATGCCTAATCAACGACACATATGCATAACCGCATGTAGTCGAGCATCAAGAATCAATTCTTGTAATCGACCTACAATAATGATGCGTGTAATCAAATAACCAAGAATGCAACCCAAAATATAAGAATGTAATAAAGCTGCATATACTTGTATAACCAATCATATACTCATGACGATGCATTCCATAAAATCGACATCAAGTTAATCATGATAACCTTACTTCTACCATGATCAATATGATATAGTGCAACAAGCACATAGAACGCTAGTGTAAGAGTCACACACGAAACTGACATGCATGCCTGACCAACACATTCACCATATCTCTAGCACTAGATATGACCCAAAGATAGCACAACCATGCTTTGATACCAATCTATAATATCCCCCTCCGAGGTCTACCTAGAGTAACCATGCCAAATGGGGTAAACATGAGGAGATATGCCACTACAATAAGATTCGATGGAATATCACTTACAATCATCCAATACCATCAACAGGCCCCTAAGGAGAAAAGTCAGCCAGTCAGACAACTTTTCCTTGAGTCACACTGCTCTTTTGGACCTTTATAGCCATAGTCACTCTCATGCTATGTGTAAGGGAGAGACCCTGTACCTATAGTCTCTCTCACAAGCCTGCAAGCCAATGACTGTGGTCTCAAATTACTAGTTCTGTGACAACGACCCTAGGAATTAAGCCAGTTTTCTAGCCCAGAATCATGGCCACTGCCCAGAACCAGTTGTAACTTTCAGAATGCAAATAAAAGAAGATAAAAATGCTGGTAATTCAAAAATATACCTTTGGACTAAGCCTAAGAATTCCCAACCGGGACAGACATTTCATCAAACACTTGGCATCAGTGCAACCAACAAGTCCAGGATACAAGAAAAAGCATAAATGAATGAAACAAATATTGAAATATAACTAGAAGGATCACATCCTTCATGAATGAACCATTACATCATCAATTAGGTCTTGCATCCATTCATTTAATAGTTACAAGTAAATACATGAGATAACCATGACATGAACCAGTTATTGAACCAAGTTTATAACCAACATATAACCATGTAAAATCAAAGATAAGACAACCATTAAATCCATATATAAATCAGTGCAAAAGTAAGAGAACTTAGCTTTTATTAACCATAGGCAAATCCGACCAGGTTCGGGACTTCCACGTACCACCTGACCATAGACATGGCTTAACCAAATATCTCTTTCAGACAGTCACTCCCATGCCATATTCCAAGCATGAATGTGGGATCTCATAGAACAACCAATCCAAGAACATCCAAGGGAATCTAGAGGTTAAACTGTTAGAGAATTATATATATTACAGAGCATTGGAACACATAGAATATTGCAGAAATATAAACACAAAATGCATAAGACCAGAGAGACACAGATATACGTGGTTCACCCAGCTTGGGCTACGTCCACCTCGAATAGCCAATCCTTCCTTTCTATTATCCAGCAAAATGAATAGACACAACCTATAACAGATCCGCTATAATATCCTCTATTTTCTCTCACAATCTCACTTCTCTATTTCTCGCTCAAAGAATACCCATATATTACACAGCTTCAATACAATGCCCTCATATAAAGAGAGGAGTTTCCTTCTAGGGCAAAAAACCCTAAACTAAACATAATTTCTATCGTTAGATCATCTACCTAATGAATGGCTCAGATTGACTAGAAATTACTATACTTTTACAAGGCAATTTTACATCTGTTTTTAGCTTCGGGGGTGCTGCCCCCGAAACCTCCATCGGGGGACCGCTGGCCCCCGGACCTCCTAGACGGGAGGGATCGGCCCCCTCAAACCCCTGCGGGGGGGACAGGTCCCCCCCCGCACCCCCCTGTGTGGAGGGGTGTACAAACTTCCTGGGGTATACATCCGGTTGAAACAAAGACCTCTAAATAATCATGCTCCACACCCAACATAAACCACCTCCACCCTCAACAAAATGTGATCACACCAAAATCAGTGCTCTAACCATAACTAAGCAGAACTTGGAATGCCATCCAAAATCCATTACTATCCTTGAGGAATTTTATGTCTCCTTGTTTCCTAGGCTTTACCATAATCCAAACCTGGATCACTAGGCCCTAAACTGAGACACCACCCTCAGGATTTACTGTGTAACCCACCAAAACTAGTCAAGGGATTCCTAGTCCTTTGGGAATGAAACTTGAGAGCACCTCTGCCCTAGATTCTGGATCCATCAGGTAAACCAAAGCTCACAAAGAACACAAGATAAACATCCCAACTCCATGGCATCTATAAACAGGAAAGGCTAAGCTGAAAACCACTGCCATAAACCCAACAAGACCATGCCACTGATAAAAAGAGAACCATATACCAACATGCAAATCCATGCATATCCAAACCAGCTAGGAAATCACACATGCAAAAGAGTACCCGCAAGTATTCCCGCTAAAGATGCTTGATCTTTGTTTCCTTCCTTGATCCTTTCTTGATTCTCCTTTCCTTTGCTTGCTTTCCTTTTCCTTGCTCCAAGACTAGAGTGCTCCAAGAAAACTCTAACTGATCAAGATTGAGAGAGAGAGAGAGAGAATGAATAATGAGAGAGCTCCAAACTTTAACTAAAAAAAGGTTACCAACTGATCCTCAAAAGCCTTTTTATGAATGAGGTCTCTATTTTCTTCATTTTTTCCATTATTTTCCTTCAATTTCCTCCTCACATGCAACTTGTGACCTTTCACCTTTATTTTCTCGTAATTTGATTTATTTTCATAAATAAATGTGCCACAAATGCCTTTTTTCCCTTTTATGCCTTTACCTTAGCCTTTGCCAATTTTCCTCAACCAAAACACACATCTAGTGGTGCCCACTAGGATATATTTTCCCAATATTCAGCTTGGAATAAGTGTCCCTTAACTGTGGTCGTATTTTGCCTTTATTAAATTTTATTACATGAACTTTTCATGAGGGTTATTACATTTCGCTTCTTCTTTAGCTTTGAAGCTCCAATCCCAGCTTCCAATACCAAAATTAGAACCCACAAAGTCAGATAATACAAGCCAAGAAACTAAGAGATCTATGTAGTATCGTCTAAGTACTGCTTCAGTAGATCAACATGGTATTGAAATAAGTGAAATAACAACATCACATGTAGGAAAACAATGAATTATTTGCATTAATATAAATGGAAGGAGATTACAACCATAAGTAGCAGTTGATCTTGTAGAAGAGCTCCTCCAATTTGTTTACTTGTCCTTTCCTTGTCATAATATGAACCTTCAATCACCCTAAATAGATGAGATGATAACCACTCACTATAGTAGAGATAGGACCAAAGAATAAGTGGTGAAAGCTCAAAAGTAGGGAAGGATAGGATCCAAATATTTTATCAAAGGTAAGTAGTTAAAACAACTTTTGGAATCTCCTAGAAGGGGAAGCTTCCAGAATCCCGATCATTCTCTTAGACTTCTAGAAACAACGTAGGTGCAAAGGGGAGTAAACAACTCCTGACCAACATAGGACACAGTGGAGAAACCTATAGGTGATCGCACCCAAGTAAGCATACAGGGAGTGTTGGTCCTAAAACTAGCTTAGATGATGCAGTTTAGGGGTGAAATTTTGGGGGATGAAGGGAACATACTTAGGGGTTTATGCAAGATGGTGACAAAGGGGAATATGAGGTTGATTGATCCCATTAGGAGGCTCACTAATCAGATGTGAAAAAATGGCCTATAATAGAATGCCCCCTAAAGTGCAAAGTTAGAAATGATGGTTGATGATTGAAGTGCTTTACCTTCTGACAAGTCGGGATCAAGGACCACCAATGAGCTTTATCTATTAATACACATTTACAACATGACATCTTTGTTTGTTGAGGGAGGCATACCCATACAAAACTCATAAGCTAACATACCATGTATAATGATCAAAAGACGCGTCCATAGATGCAACTAGTGGACCCATGACTGGATGAATATCTATATGATCACAACCATCATACATTTTGATCTTTGTATAACTCCTGAAATCACATCCTGGATGGATGAAACTAGATTTGGTGTCTTTTATCTCATTCACACAACCAACCAATGTATGAGTCTAACCATGTGAATTAATGAGATGGAGTCGAACATGGTAGATACCATATGATTACTGGCCAATGATGTAAGTCATTAACCAACACGAGAGAATCCACTGATGATGTTAATGGCTCTCAAGGTACTATAATACAATTTGTATGGTGTGAATAAATGATTTGATGTCGAACACCACACATAATATTTCGGTCGAAGGCCATTGATGTAAACATACTGCCGAAACTTGCCATTGATATATGCAAGCACCAAGGTACCAAAGTTGTGTTTCTAATTCAACTTTCTAGATGATGTGCTGATGTTGACGGGAAGCAACTCGTCACAAGAGGGCCAGATGTATCACTCATCAACAACATGAAACTAGTATCATGATTGATACTAAAGGATTAGAATGGTGCCGATATGGAATTGGATCAGGAAATGTAGACATGAAATTAAGCTTGAAGAGTATTGTAGTAGAGATCAATTAAATCACTCCTCTTGAACACAATGACGACACTAAATGGAGTTGGTAGAATTGACCCAAAACCAAAATGGAGGCTCTGAAAATAGTATGATAACCAAAATACAACAAGATTACCCATCCCAATAGCCATGGAGATGAAGTAGAAGAGTGTCATGTTCAAGAACGACCTGTTTCCATTACGAAAATGGAATACCTTGTTTTCTCAATTTCCCCAATCATACTGGTTAGTAAATCTTTATTATTTAACAATAATGAGGAGGATAACATATTCTTGATCTATAAGTTCATCCTTTGGATAAACCCCTCTAAGTATATTTAACGAACCCTGAGAAGGAGTGGTTCATCCCCGTTTGATGTTTTTACGAGTCCAACTGTTGGGTGCAGGAATTACACTTAAGCAAACTCCTCAACACTTAAATTGTCAACCCGGGGGATTTGTAAACTTAGAGACGAAGCAAAGGAAATTCCAGAGATGGTAGCAATATTTCTAATATCAATTTCTACTTTCTTTAAAGGAAAGATTGCAGAATCAAACTATAAAGAGAAAAAGGGCAACTTGAACCATCAAAATAATCTAGGACTAGAACAAGAGAAAATGCACTTGCAAAAGAGATTTAGAAATAAAGGGGCAATCACTCTAGCTAACTGTTGATTAACTAATGAGTGCGTGTTTTATTTAGCAAAGACATTTTAGCAGTCTTCAATAGATGGGCCCTTCAAACCTGCTTACGTAAAGATTTCCTTTTCTGAAGAATCTATCTTGCACTAGTGCAGTCTTCTTGCACTAGTGCAGGAACAAAGATTTATGCAGAGGGTGTAAAATGATGTCTATAATAAAAGTGTTTTTCTTCAAGTAGAGCTTGAACTCTCTCAAGTCCAGAGCACTCAGATCCCATACCAAGAAACTAGTTCTTGCACTAGATTAGAGCTTCTTACACTTAGCTTTAATTCTTGAAATCAACGCTTAATTACTGCAAGTGTTATGAGACCAGATTGCATACCAAAAAGATGAATGCTTCTGAATTTAACAAAGTACGGAAATAGAGAAACAATCCCTATAATTTATCCTATTATGGAGTATTAATGAAAGCAAGAAAGTTGTTAGAAGTAAACTAAAAAGGCTTGCTGCATCACACCAACTTGCACTGGTGCAGGCTCAGTTCTTCTGCGTAAACCAGGTAGGAAACCAAATCAAATAGACTTGCAGAAAGTGAATAGCACACCAACGTGAATTGGTGTAGGTAATTTCTCTTGCTTGGAACAAGCGAGGAAAACCAATCCAAACAAAACGTGCATAAAGTGAATAGAACACCAACGTGCACTAGTGCAGGTAAATTCTCCTTCTTGGACCAGGCAGGGAAAACGAATCCAAAATCAGATGCAAGGAAAGGAAATTTAACTATTTCACACTGCAGATCTGCTTTCACTCAAACAAGAATTTAGATGTTGTAAATTAAATCACACTTGGAAGTATAAAACATAAATTACAAGAACAGAAAATAGGGAGAACATGCTGGGTTGGTTGGGCCCTAGCCAACCAGCGTGTTTCCCTTTCAAATGGAAATGCTACTCAGTATTGTATCAATTCATTAGCTGTTAAACATAAACATAAGATTCATGAAATGTAAGGTGAAGCTCCCTTTCTTATTAAATCATAAAATAAAATACATGCGTGATTACATATCGAGCCCAGATTTGGGTGATAACAAAATGCAGGCTTGTTACCACCTTCCTCGTTCTATCTCTATTCTATAAAACTCTATCAACCATTAACCATCTCCTCCTATTTACATTTATTGTTATATAGATCCTTGGCCGAAAGCCAAAAGGATCGTTTAACTCGTTACATAACCGATTGCAGAATTTAGATTGTTCAACTAATTACATAACCGATTGTAGAATTAAGCTTTCGGCCTTCAAAATTAGGCATTTTAACAGAACATACCATAGAAATCTCCAATTGTTCATTTCTCATAAATCTGATCTCAGCTACCTCTTGATTGTCTTGCTGTCGTAACTGGAGCTTGACTGCCTTCATATCTAACCTACTGTCGTGGCTAAAGTGGCACAAAACTGGGTGGCGATCAAGGAGATCCAGATCTGTTGCAAGGATTTGCGGTGCTGGCACTAGTGTGAGATCCACTCCCGTACTAAGATTAGCGGCCACGTAAGCATTTAACTACCAAATAACATTGGAGGTATCGATAAGTTGCAAAAGTAATTATAAGAAAGAAATCACGTAATAAATAATTAATAAATGTTAAGTTAAGTTGAAAAATGTAAAATATAAAGTTAATGCAAAATGTGTCATCGTTCATGCACTAGTGCAAGATGAGGGTGTATAAGATAGGTAAAACAGGGGTAAATGGTTATGATTTAGGAAGGGAAAATGGTCAAAAAGGGAGAAAATTAGGGGACTAACATCCTCCCATCACTAAACTGTTGTGTGTCCTCACACAACTTCTTTACCTCTGCAAAAAACTCCAAAAATTTAAATACTACAACTCAATCCTGCTCTGGCATGTTATCCTCAGGCTGCACTATTTCAACCTTCTTCTTTCTGATGCTCCTCAATTTCTTTGACACCTTTTTCAATCGCTTGAAACATCATGAAGCTCAATATTTCCAAACTCTAACCTTGCTTTTCTTTTTCTGGAGCTCTACCTTTAACTCTCCTCTGCTCTATTCTTTCTCCTCCTGTGCTTCGGCTACAAGTTGCTCCAAGTTCTTCACTTGAAGTTCTAATTCAACTACACGAGCAACAGGAGTCACCAATTCTTTTCCTTCTTCTATTTCAACAGGGGCTATAACTTCCTTAGGGACTTCCATATCTGCCATGGTCACATCAGGGAAGTCTTCTCCCTCTGGTCCCTCTTTTTCCGGCTCTTCCTTCTCTGGTTCTTCTTCTTTTGTGGGTTTTGTCTCTTCTTTTTTGGGTTCCACCTTTTCTTCTTCAGGTTCTTCTTTCTCTACTTCTTCTTCTTCTGTTTCTTCATCGTCTGGTTCCTCTCCTCCTATCTCTTCTTCTTCTGCTTCCTCGCTTTCTACTTCTTCTTCCGGTTCCTCCTCCCGCACTGGTGCTTCTTCTTGTACTGGTGAAGGAGGGGATTCCACACCCAGTGGGGGCTGTGGTTCTTTGCCTGCATCAGAGACTTTACTCTTTTTCTGAGGCCTTCTGATAAAATTGGCTAGCATAGTATCATCCTCGACCTCTACAATCTTTTCCATGTCTGCAAGGACCGACGGGTTGTCATGCTCGGGGGCCTTTGGCTGTGGTGATGGCATAGTAGGGGTTTCTTTAGCGGGTGTTCTAGCTATCTCCTTAGCTGAATATGAGGCCTTCTCTTCTGTCGATTTTTCCGACCACTTCTTTTCGTACTAGTGTGAGAAGGACTTCCTTTTTTGCTTTTGCTCGTACTGGTGGGGTCCTTTATATCTTCTCTAGTGACTGTCCCTTCATGCAACTATTTTAACAATGCTTCCCATATCATTCCTTTCTTCTCCAGCTGCTTCAGGACCAAGATTTTGATCAGGTTGTGATGGTATAACGTTGTATCAACCTGGTCTGCCCTTCCATCCTATATGCTTTTAGCCATTTTCTCCAGGCTTTTAGGTATAAAGTAGGGGAAGTTCATCCTCTGCTTCAAAATGTTGGAGCATTCCAAAATGATACACCAAGGTGCAGGTGTATCTTCCCTTGCAGGTCACAAACTTTTGCAAAACAAAGAGGAGGTCCTGCCACTGTCCCAACATAGATTTGTGTGGAACTCCTAATTTCTAGTCCAACACTATCTTTTTATCAATGATGAAATGCTGCTAGCATTTCCTTTCTAGCATTTGATTCTTGAACCATTGTTCTCCCGTGTTGTCCAAGGCCGTTGTTGCTACTATGAATTCCTCTATAATTTTGAATTTAAGAGGCCCAATTTTCACTCGGTCGTTTTTAAAACTTCTTGCAAACTGTAGGGCGACTTCTTTGTCATACCCATCAAACTTTTGCAGGAACTGTAGAAAACCCAAGTCTCGCAATAGTGCAAGACTATTGCGATACTCGGTAGTCTGCTCAATTTTGCTGAAAGACAGGGGTTCATTTCGGACATGTGGCATTGCTGCTAGCGGCTATGAACAGTCGAGATCTAAGACTTTGCATGAAATATTGGGGAAATCAACCTTCATAAATAGAAATCTAACTGTTCATCCATCCTTTCCATCATATCACTAGTTCATCTGCCATAGATACACAACATCTTGGAGGTTTGGCTAAATCGGTACTCGCGGTGGCGATTTAACGGTTAGCTGAAGTCATAATTACATGTGAATGGACGTTTAGGATTATGGCGGAGTGGGGTAATCATGAGTGAAGGAAATTTAAGATTATGGCGAAGCGAGGTAATTACATGCAAGCAACGGTTAACACATTTCCGCATTTCTTCATAATTTAAGAAAGGAACTTAGCATTCATTAAAAAATCATGATTTATACTTAGAAAAACTTTGTACTTTTAATTAATTTCCTCCTAGTTAATATGATAGCATAAATACTCGTCAATGAGATGAAAATACTTCATATAAATTTCCATAATGACCACTTTCTTATGCCATATGATATAAAAAATAACTTGTACTATGCTGTTGACAAGGTGCATGCTCGTACTGATCTTGCACTGCTTAAAATCATATTTTTCTACTGGTACTTTTCTACTTATCTTATCACATAGGACAACATGCTTGCACTAGTGCAAACATAATATCTAAACAGAGAATTTAAGTATACGCTGGATTTTCACATGATTTCCTCAACTTATACTGGAAATTTGGTCTGCTCTTCCTTGATGCTTTAGAGCATATCGTTTTTCTCTTTGTGTGCAAGATCCTGCAATAAATTCATGAGGGAATAAAGAAGTGGGAAACGAGAATTTTTGGAATGGGAAGGAATTTTGTTATAGGGATTCCAAGAAAGTACCAAAAGAGGGAATAAATAGAAGTGGGATAGGGAAAAAAATTCAGCGGTAAAGTGGGATTTCTTCGAAGTGGACTGGGTAAATTTTAGAAGAATGTGGGAATGTTAATATTCTGGGAATATAGAAGAAAACTGTGGGAATAATACAAAAGTGGAATATGAAAAAAGGCAGAAAGTTTTTTGGAAGGTCTGCCTGCAATGATGTAAGAAAAATAATTGCGGAGAAAATTAAGCGTTACTTGAATAAAAAATATCCATGCTAATTACCCCAACTGTATAAAGGTTGGTTCTGCTGAACCTGCTTCCACTTGGTGGTAGCTAGCATATCTAAAGATCAGGCAACATTTGATTTTTATTAGAATTTTTTGATCTTCCTACCAGTAAGCTAGTTTTTAGGTTGATCCTTCTGCAATCATGTTAGCGAACTGATTTTCATAATTACAGGAAAATAATTTTTTTCTTTACTTTTTTATTATTTTTTATTTTTAAGAAGAAGAAGAATTCATGTTTTCAAAAGGTTGGTATTACCATTCTCCACTACTGTCCCAAATTGCAAATGGACTTGTTGTGTAAAATCTTTCCTGGTAAGTGGTTGAAAGTACTTCTTTAACCTGTGTCCATTTACCAAGAATACTGAATTATGTCCATCATTAGTTTTAACTTCTACTGCTCCATTTTCAAATAATCGAATCACTTCATAAGGTCCCTTCCAACGTGTATCGAACTTCCCTTTAAAATGTTTAAATCTAGAATCATAAAGGAGCACCCAATCACCTAGTTGGAACTGCTTTTACTGAATAAAATCGTCATGACATCTTTTACGTTGTTGCTGAATTAGTATGTTCTGCTGAACAACATCCCTTTGAAACTCATCTAACTCATTTAATTGGAGAAGATGTTGTTGTTGTGCCTCAGAGAGATCTAGTCCTAACTGAACTACAATCCGAAAGTTTTGATCTGGAATTCAATTGGTAACAGAATCTGTTTGCCATATACCAGCTCATATGGTGTATGTCCCCTGCTATTTCTCCAAGTGGTTTTGTATGCCCACAAGGCTTCTAGTAATATTTCAGTGCATTCTTTTTGATGCATATTGATTGTATTTGTAAGAATGGACTCGATCACTCTGTTTGTAGATTCCACTTGGCCGTTTTCTTGCGGGTGATACGGCATGGATTTCCTGTGCCGGATCTTGTATTGCTCCATCACACCCTGTACCAGATTAGAAATAAACCACGGACCATTGTTAGAAACAATTTCTCTAGGCACACCAAATCTAGTGAAGATTTCAGTAAAAAGAAAATCAACAACAGCTTTTTCTGTAGCAAAAGAAACAGCTTTAGCTTCTACCCATTTTGTAACAAAATCTGTACAAACCAAAATATGTTTTTTACTTAATGATCTTGGATTTATTTCCCCTATAAAATCAATAGCCCATTTTTCAAATGGCTTAATCATAACTTGAGGGCATAAAGGCAATTCATTGGTTTGATTAAGCTGGCCCATTTGCTGACAGCTATCATAACGCTTGACATACTGCCTAGCATGCTTAAACAAGGAAGGCCAAAAGTAACTAGCACACAATATTTTATATGCAGTCCGCTTATCAGTGAAGTGGCCTCCACAAGGTTCATCATGAGAAGATTTCAATATGTCAAACACTTCCTCCTCTCTTACACACCTACGGATAATCAGATTTAGGCCTGTGTAAAAGAGATGTCCTTGAATCCAGGAGTATGCAGCACTTTTCTGAATAATATTCTGCTTTTCACGAGAAGACAAGTGGGGTGGTGTTTTCCCAGTAACCAAATAATTAGCAATGTCAGCAAACAACGGGGAATCTATTGACATAGCAAAAGATGTTCATCTGGAAAATCATCATTAACAGGAGTTGCTTCACCAGGATTATCTAATCTAGAAAGAAAATCTACTACAACATTAGATTTTCTTGGTCTATCAACAATAGTAATATTAAATTCCTATAAAAATAGTAACCACCTAGTCACTCTACCACTAGTTAATGGTTTATTCATAAGGTATTTAATCGTGGAATGATTAGTGTGTACAAATACTTCATATCCTGTAATATAGTGTCTGCACTTATTAATTGCAAAAATTACGGCTAAAAACTCTTTCTCTGTAACTGTATAATTTAATTCAACAGAAGACAAATTCTTACTAATATAATAAATAGCATAGGATTTCTTATTTTCCTCTTGTCCTAAAGCTGTGCCAGTAGCCAAATCTGAAGCATCAGCAGAAATATGAAAAGGAAGAGACCAATTAGGACCTCTCAAAACTAGTGCCTGTACTAACTTTTCCTTCAATGTTTCAAAAGATTGTTGGCAAGTTGTAGTCCAAGAAAATTCACTATCCTTAGCTAGAAGTCGGAAAAGAGGAGCAACTATCTTAGAGAAATTTTCAATGAATATTCTATAGTAACCAGCATGTCCTAAAAAACCTCTTACTTCCCTTTGAGTTTTGGGTGCAGGGAGATGCAGAATGATTTCAATCTTTGTCGGATCAACTTGGATACCTTTACTAGAAATCAAATGGCCAAGTACCACCCCCACTTCGAACATCAATCTGCATTTCTTGTCACTCAAAGTGAGATGGGCTTCCTCACAATGAAGAAGTACTTATTCCAAGTTTTCAAGAGCTTCCTGAAAAGAATCACCAAACACAGAAAAGTCATCCATTTAAATTTCCACAAATTCCAGATCAACAAAAATAGCCAAGGCTTCCCTTTGAAAGGTAGCTGGG
Source organism: Pinus taeda (assembly GCA_000404065.3). Taxonomy (NCBI): domain Eukaryota; kingdom Viridiplantae; phylum Streptophyta; class Pinopsida; order Pinales; family Pinaceae; genus Pinus; species Pinus taeda. The sequence continues at coordinate 53,312 of APFE031612597.1, forward strand.
GCATTACATAAGCCAAAGGGAAGCACTCTATAAGCAAATGTACCCCATGGACATGTAAAAGTAGTTTTGTCTCTATATTTGGGTGCAACCTGTATCTGGTTATAGCCACTGAAGCCATCCAAAAAGGAAAAGTATTCCTTTCCTGCAAGGGTATCAAGCACCTGGTCAATGAATGGGAGAGGGAAATAACCTTTGAGAGTGGCTTTATCTAATTCTTGATAGTTAATACCAATACTCCATCTTCCATCGTTCTTAGGTACTAGCACTAATGGAGAGACCCACTGATTGTCAGAAATATGATAGATAAAACCATCATCCAAGAGTTTCTGTACTTCTTCTTTCACAATATATCTTAGAGCTGGATTCATTTGCCTTTAGGGTTGTCGGACAGGTCAAGCTCCTTCCTGAATATAGATATGATGTGTTCAAGTTTCAGGAGGGATACCCTTCATATCTTCATAGCCCCATGCAAAGGCACTAAGATGGTTTCGCAACAAATTCACAAGCTGCTCTTGCTGAGATGAGTCCAAATCTAAACTAATATACAAGGATTTACTATGGCTAATATCAACAAGAGTAGTATCAGGCTCAGGAGTACTCAAGGCAGTGGTCAAATTCAGCGGTATAGAATAATGGGAATCACAATTATCTTGAAAATCTAGGCTGAAAATTTGGCTCAATGGCTCAAAATTAGGCATAGTGTCTAGATTATTCAGGAAATCTTGATTCTCATCTTCTTGTGAAGACCCAGTATAATGATGGATAAGGGAGATGGGCTAAGTCCCTGAATGGATCTGATAGGGGGATATAAGGTAACTTTCTTCCTAGAGTCTCCATGTGAAATATACATATCACTAGAATGACATCCAATATATGCATCGGCGGTAGCAAGCCATGGTCGACCCAAGATCAAGGGATGTCATCCTACTGGGTTCTTTGGCTGAAGCACAATGAAATCAACAGGATATTCCCAAGAATCTAATGAGATGATCACATCTTCAAATACTCCTTCTGGCTTAATCTTAGATCTATCTGCTAATTCAAGCACAGTGGGAGTAGGGCGAAGATGAGATAACTGAATTTGATCAATGGTTTGCTTAGTCATGACATTAATGGTAGCCCCCAGGTCTATAAGAACATCAGAGACAAGGACATTACCAATATCTGAGACAACAAGGTTTCCAAGATCAGTATATTTTTTCATAGATAGACATCCTGTCATCAACTCTACTGCCCTACCAACAAATTGAATGGTTTGGGGTTCCAATTTCTTCCTCCCAGGTTTCTTGAGACAGAGTTCCTTAATAATCTTGGTACAATTGGGGATCTCTTTGATGGCTTGAAGCAAAGGTATCTTAATGATAAGATTTTGAAGCTCTGTTTCCAAGGTAGTCTTAGAAATAGGCTCACTTCCTTCCATCACTAGCCTCTCTGGGAAGGGAGGCTAGTTGGAAGAAGGTGGCAAGGATCCAGAGCGTAAGGGCTACTTGGTGACTACTTTTAGAGAATGGTTAGGAGTTTCCTCTTCTCCTTTCTCTTCAACAGTCACTATGGGTTGGTTCTGATTTTCTGATGTTACAATCCTTCCTGATCTTAACTGAATATCATGAACCCCAACTAGAATAGACTGGTACTCAAATGGTAAAGGTGGGTTTGTGACATAAATCATTTGCACTACTTTGTTATTGTTAGGATTGGGCATAGGTTGACCAGGCAATTGAGGAGGTCGAAAGGGTGGAGGTAAAGGAAATGGTGGAGTAGACTGACTCGGAAGCTGAGGCATTTGATGAGCCCCAATTTTGGTACAATTTGGGCTCATTTTGGCCTACTTTACTTGCTCAAACCATTCATCTTTATTTGCTTATGCATGCATTTCTTAGTTTATTCATGTTGTTTGTAGGAGGAAGGTTAGACACTTTATATACGTGACTAATGCATTGTGATTCCAGGTTTTGGCATTAAAAAGGGGAGCAAGAGACAACGAAAGAGGAGACAAGGAGACAATGAGGTGGCTCTGCTGATTTCGTGGAGTAATGTCCACGGTCTTGGGGCATTCCTCGTGATTCCCACCAAGAACTCCGAGCTCCAATCAATCTCCCCTCCGAGCTTCAGAAGCAGCTAGCTGTCCTACAGGAACAGCAGTCATAAACTGTTCTACCAGAATAGCAGTTCTGACTGCCTCACAAATCCGCAATTAAACTTCAGTTGGACAGCCGAGCCCCTAGAATCAAGGCTACTTGGCGGACCATCATTTTTTTGTATAAATATGGAGGCCTTAGCCTTAGATAGGTTGTTGAATCTCTCGGTTTATCATATAATTTTGAAGCAGTCCAGTTTTGTTTTTTTGCTGTAAGCCAATTTGGCATGACTTCGAATTATGAATAAAGAAGACAGTTTGTGATCTATTCCTGAGTTTTATTAGGAGACTATAGCTCTCAGGTTAGGGCCCAACCTGAGAGCCATAGATCCCCTCTGTTGTAGTGTTGTTTCCATTTCATTTCCAGCACTTTAAGTTTCATTTACACATGCAATTCGAATGACAGTCTGATAATTTGATTTTCTTATGAGTTAGATAGATTTTGCTTATGGTACAATTAATTCCACTTGCTTAGTGTAGCAGAGGATATAACCTCCATTGGAGCTCCAGCAAAAACGGTTGTTAAGGCTCACTGCCATCTCGGTTGAAGATTGGGGTGCAGTCCATAGCAGACCACCAAAAACACGCATTACTTTGTTTGATACAGTTATGATTTGGATTTAGATGCTTCCTTGTCATTTACACGTATCACACATCTCTTCATCACAGCCCCATACATATTTCTCTTTGCGTTTGGGATTACTGTTCAATGAAATCATGGCACACTTAGTGTAGGTTGATGCATTCCCGGTTGGATAAGTAGTTTTGATCATTTGTTTCATTTACACTCTTCTCCCTCTCGTTTCATTACCATCCTTTCCACTGTGATCCTGCATGCAACTACGTTTCCTTACCTACACTGCGTTCTGTCCTTTCCTAAACATCTCCCATTCCTCACGTAGCTTCATTCCTTGACCCTTCACAGACATCACTTCAACACACTCCCTACACCCGTTTCCCATCTCATCCTTCCACTTCCGAGCCATCACCAGCCTGATCCCTACCTCACACATCCCTTCCTACCCTTCCATCACTTTTCCATCACTTAAATCATTCGCGGTAGATCATCCTGTAGCAGTTTAGAGACATCCTGTAGAAAACCCTGAGTTTCCTGTAGAATCCCCTGCAGACATCCTGTAGGAGGTCATTCACGCGGTTGCCAAGCTTCTGAATGTGGAAAACCTCTGTGGATGAATGCCAAGGGTCCATAGGGACCTCACCTAGCCTCCCCAACCAGTCCCACGCTTTCCTCCCTTCTTCATTCAAACTGCAATCAAACCCTAATAAGCACAAAATCACAAATATTTCACCTACTTAATGAAAAGTACAAAAACATGTCTTTTATAATGTAAGTAGTTTAGATCCATGCATCTCCACTCATTAGAGGTAGTAGCAACATTGGTAGAAGTATTACTCATCTTCATTGCTTTATAGAGATTAGACTAGTTAAATTAGGGTTTCCTAGGTTTACATGCTTTGATTTACTTTTAGTTCATTTTTGTCAAGTAGCTTAGCCTCCTTTGAGCTAGCTTTCGTCCATCATTGATAAAGCTTCTTTTGTGAGCCTATAGAAGTTGGCTTGAGCCCTAGCGGACTTGTGCCAGCTGACCAAGTGACAGCTGCGACAAGAGCTAGTACTTGTGCATATAGCACCGTCGCTTCCAAGTTTGTACGAAAAACCGGGTTGATAAAATGAGAGACAGGAAGCCTCAGGAGTTGTAGCATTATTGCTACAATACT